>JAXIVD010001143.1:37500-57500 GCA_036785275.1 Cancer borealis
AGATGTGATGTGCTTTAGCTGCTCAGGCTACCAATCATATACACGAGTACACAGTGATCATAAATTGAAAAAGGGGTAGTAAAACATAGATCAAATGAGTGAAATATTGTAAACTGATGCATCGTATAATGCAGGAGTAGTGTATTTATAGGATATCCTCACTTTAAGATGCACTACTTAACGATATCTCACAACAGGAATTTAGACGTTTTATATAGAGGCAAGTGCACGGGTGGAGAGAAAGCAAAGTGAGTTTTCCTATAGGAGTGGAGGTGAGACAAGGATGTGTGATGTTGCCATGGCTGTTTTAAAAAATAATGGATGGGTGTATGAAAGAAATGAAAGCTTAAGTGGGGAATGTAGGTGCAAGACTGAAGATAAATGGCATTGGTTGGGTGGTGGTGGCATGCCTGTTTGCAGATGACACTGTTGTTTGCAGAGTGAATAGGAGCTTAAGAGAGTTGTGGATGAATTTTATAGTGTATTTACGAGAAGGAAGCTAAAAGTGAATGCTGGGAAAAGTAAGATGATGGTTTTTGAAAGATGGGAAGTAGAAGTGGTTGACATTAATACACTTTTCAAGTGTGGTGTCATGAAATGGGTGAAAATACTTATGTTGAGAAGGTTTGGTCATATGGAGATAAAGAAGAGTACAGAGTTTGTGAAGAAAGTGTATGTGAGTAAAACTGAGGGTCTTAAGAGAAAAGGAAGGCCAATTGTAAGATTGAAGGATAGGGTGAAGGAGTACGTGCATGAAAGAGTTGATGATAGAGGTGGAGGGATTGAACTAGCAAGGAAGGAGTGTGTGGATAGGGAGAGGTGGAGGCTTTTCCATCATAACCATCCCTTTGGGGAACATTCTTAGAGGGAACGACACATCAGAGACTATAGATAGATAGATAGAAAAATATTTTTTAAATCAGTCTTTACATATATGTGATTTTAATGTGGTTGCAAATAATGAATGACACTTTCTAAATGGTGTACAAAACACACAAGGTGATACATGATTATTATTATTACAATAAGGGAATTATGAATTTAATGTATTGATGCAAATCCATACTATCACATAAAATTTCACAATATAAAGATATACATAACATTGATGCTAAGTGAGAGAAAATATCCTCTTGCCTAATGCAGTACTAAGTGAACTATGGAGACAATACTAATGCCAGATGTGAGGTGTATTATACAAAGCTAGGCAAGTCTTTAATGCCAACCTATCATCAAGTGCCTAAAGAATAAAATACAAAAACTAACCCAAAAGTGGAAGGAAATGTACAGTTTCATGGTCCTTCTGATTTTCATATTTAGTTTTTCATTCACAATTCCAGGAAAGAAGTGAAAACTTAACAAATGGAATCAAAGTCAAACATCTAGGATACATGTATACAACACACCCAGAAGGTACACTGGGAGAGAGGAGTACTTACATCAACTTCTTCCTAAATTCGTCCCAAGGAATTTACGGGGCACAAAAAAAATTTTAAATGTCAAGTAGGATGTGAAGTCAACATAAGATTCTACTTAAAAAAAAAAAGGAAAAAAATGGGGTGATGAGATACAGAAGAACTAAAAAAAAAAAGGAAAAAAATGGGGTGATGAGATACAGAAGAACAGCAATTAGTTACTTACAATGCCTATATAATAATGGGCATCTTGGGCCAAGTGGGATTCTGCTGTCCTAAAGTAACACAGAATATGAATGTGTTAAGCTGATGCAAGCTAGTATTTTAGAGATATGGACTTATTTTTGTTCAGTATTAGTAGCATAGATATCTCCTACAATCAGGACAAACTAGATACTTCATGCACACATCTAAGGCTGATATCATCACTACCTATCAATCTGGAAGACATATCAATGAGTAGTATTGTTTGCTAATACTACCACTACTAACATAAGAATTGGCTTCAAAGAAAAAAAAATCAATCAACTTTGGGAAAAGAGCATATACTTATTTCCCCCTGCATGTTTTGGTTCAAACAAAACAATTTCTAATTTTCATCAAGGGATTGAGTTAGGACACAATATTACTAATATTCATGACAAATGCTCACTGTTTACCTATGCTGCAACACAAGTATGTGACTATATGATCTCAAATGTATACCACCAACTGTTTATACTCATGGTGGACTTTTTAGCTCTTCTCAGCTGGTAATCAACTTTCAGCCAATTGTTGACCATGCACTCTCTAATCATACATTAGGGATGTGTTTTTTTCTTAACGAATGAACTATGAGATGAGAATCAACTCTGCATGCATAAATAAGACCTGAAGAAAATTTCCTACTCATGCACAAAACTGTGACTAAATTTTGAATATGGCATACAATTGAGCCATGGTTTCTTATGCAAATCTTTTATTTGTTACTTTTTAAAATATTTCAATATATTACCATCATACTAACAATCATTCCCTAATATTTTTTCCTTGATCAACTAACCACATCATGGGCTCATAAAAGTATATTGCCACACTAAATCTACAATTCTTCAATTGAAATCCCATAACCATGCATTCATAGGTATAAGCTACTTCCTTTTCACCTTCATCACTTATAACAATTGTAGATCACTGCTTTCTAATGCTCCATCACCATCACCTATTGCTACACAAATGGTAGTGACGACAGAGGATGAATATAAACAAAGCCTACCTAGTGTTGTAAATAGAGGGTCTGACCCATTGAAAAGAGTCCTGTCTCCTACTAAATAGGAGTGTTATTTAGAGAGAAGTTGGAAACATTGGAGAAACGTTTGTGTGGAGAGGAGGACTAGAACAGCTGAGAATGGTAGCAAAACCATGGGAATACCCCCAAGCCCTCAAAGGTTTCAGTAAACAAGATGTGAATATTGTGAAAACCATGGTGAGATCGAGAAAAATTGAGGCAGAAAAAGAGAAGATAAAACAAGTATAGAGATGAGAGGATTAAAGGAAGAGATGAGTGGATGCAAAGAATCAGTTGGGAAGATGTTGCCTTTGATGAATGTCTGGGAATCATATTTCACTAAATGACCTAAGGAAAGGATTGAGTCGAGGAATTAAACTAACAACTTCAACATCTATAGAAAGTAAATGCCATAACTTACATGATGCAGTAAGCCTCATTCTAAAGTTATTAGCTTATTAACTAACCATAAGCTAAAAAAACATTGAAGCTAAGATAAGTATAAAGGCTAGCCACCCTCGGGTATTTACACCCACCAAACTGAACACCTAAGGAAACCCAAGACATCCACAATTTGATTTTCTTATTTAGTGTAACAACTCATACATCAAATCAGACATGATGTACGATTTGTTTTCATTTTAAACACATTCACATCAGGTAACTCATTTCAACAGTTTCATTCCTCATATCTTAACCATAACCTATACACATACATACATACATACACACATGCATACACATAAAAACTTTAAGCAACCGATCTCACTTCAACTACATCACTTAATATTCTTGTTCAACAACTTTTACATTACATAACTGGAGCATTTCATCTTCCTGAGTATATTGAAATCTCCCACAAACAAGAGATATTGTTTACCTTAATTTGTAGAACTGAAACTCATTATAAATGCAGTCTGTCTTAATAACTCACTTTTTAATATACTATGCTCACCATTTTTTGTATTTATAACTGACATAAAAATGTATTATGCTCACCATTCAAGACCTATAAATCAAAGAGATGTTTTCTTCAGGCTTTTTATACCCAGTACAACCCAGCTAAAGTTTAGTCATGATTAGATGCAGTGCATGTTACAATAGCTTATCTCATTAGGATTAGGTTCGCAATACTCATTTTGGGGTATTGCAGGTAAATTGGTAAATTACATGTACTATAATTGCATATATTAGAATGCATAACAATCATGATATTTTCTGCAATAAAATTCATTCATTAATATTTAGTTTGTAGTCATACACAGTCAGGGGCGTAACTCACTTCTAATAGTTGGGGGGGCAATGACCATAGTCAGGAAATTTTGAAGATAAAATTGCATGTACATGTGGAGACCCAATTCTTATATTTTGCCATAAAATGCAATATTCACCTAATTAGCTTCCCATATTTATCTCCTTGTACACTAGACGTCACTATAAAAATCTAAACCTGCGCTACTAACGGGCAGAGACTGACCATCTACAAGCCTCCATCAAGCCTACCGGCGCCACAGGTGCAAGACATAGACATAGATACTGCAACAGCCTGTCTTCAGGCATCTTGCATTATCTAGTTATCATTTGTCAACAAACAAATACGTTCAAGAAAGCAAAAAAGTTACACAAATCAACTAAGCTATCATATTGATTATTCATTAAAACCAGTAAAATAATAGAAATGTTAATATGATAATACATAAATAACTTAGCAGATATTCAATATAAAATAAATACTGCAGCATACTAAATTGAAATGGATAACTATTCAACATTTGGTACTCTACCTTCATAAGTTTGCAATACATACTAATGGAAAAGAAAAAATGTAGCATAAATGTATAATTGCTAATGCAAATAGTACTAAATCGTCATAAAAATGTGTGAAATACAAATATCATTTCAAAATTCCACACACTTAAGTTACTGGATTTTGAAGCTAAAATATTCTTGCTTGATCCAACCTGCTTCATCCCGCATTTCCCTAATATCAATTTGGCATCCCAAAATACTGCTTCGAGGGGCAGATGCCCTACCATCTCACGACACCACTGGAGGTTAAATGCTTGAAAATCATTGCTAGCTCTAACAGTTGCAGCCATGTCATTGGGAAATCCTCCTCTGGCAACCAATCATATCACAGTTCAAAGTTGGGAGGATGGAGTACATTATGTCCCATTCAACTCTGAAGTTGGAGGAACAAGTCCCCCTGTCATCCCCCCCTCCCCCCGCTCCCCAAAGAGTTACGCCCCTGAACACAATAATCATATATTGTAAACTGTAAGATACTTTCAGTAATAAAAGAAAATGCTTCCCTTCTAAATATACACATTTTTAGAATAAACTGTTCTCCATCACCTATATTTATGATTATATGTAGCCTAATGTACTTCAATAGAACAAATCATGCCGTATAATGGGCAAAATACTACTCAAAACTAATTCTTACCAAAACAAACAACTCTGCTGCATGAGGACAGTAGAGAACAACTACTGATGTCTCCCACTTTCCCTACTAGACCAGATTATACATGCACACACTGCACACTGCCACATGCAAACTATGCACCGATACAAACAAATACCTGGTAATAAAGTTTTTGCACTATTGATGAGCATAATGAATGCCCACAAGCTGATTGAATAGTAATTAATAATAATAATAATAATAATAATAATAATAATAATAATAATAATAATAATAATAATAATAATAATAATAATAATAACAATGATAATAGTAAGTTTGTAATAGTAAATTTGTAAGCAATAAACTCAATGTTACCTTAAAGCGTTTGACATCTTCCATGCGTGCCGTTTTTCCATCTGCCACACAAGACTGGAAGAAGGAGGGCGCAACCGACACGCCCAGAGCCTCTGAAGTCATTCCCGTCTGTGCTCTACTGGAGTTCATGGCTATTACTCTGCAAAATAATTAAATAGATTATCAGTTATAAGAAACACAATAATGTATTGGATATACACCACATTTATCAATTGAAGGGAATGTGAGGCCAGACAAAATTAAGAGTTGTAAGTTTGTGGGCAACTGAACCCATAAATTCAAAATGTAAGGCACTGAAAATACATAAATGGAAACCTGTGGTGTTACAGACTCCAAAGATGATATAATTAAGTGTCAAAAATATATGTGAACAGGCATGTGGTAACCATGACATTCAATACGATCAAAATTAAGGTTCAAGTAAATCCTTGGCTGATAAAATTTAGTAAAAATAATTTGCTTTAAAAAAAACTTTAAAATTTACACCATCCCTGCTTCATCATCATGCATATCACTCAATTCATAGAGCATCATCAGCTAAATATAACACATAATTATACTATCAATAATACACTAATATTACTGAAATCTGGACCTCAAATCTGCTCAGTGTGGTAAATTGAAAATGATGGTGAACCTTAGTCTCACCTGAATGTACCAAAGAGGAGAACCAGAAGGTGTTGGGTAACAGAGGGCAAAGAGGTGATGAGGCGGTGGATGTGGTCCCGCTGCAGCTCCGTGTCCTGGTAGTGGATGATGGAGAACAGCTGCTGCTCACCATCACGGCCAAAAATGCCCTCAGGCAATTTCCGGAGAAATTTCTTAAGGACGGATGCAATTGTATACACCGAGAAGTTGTCTGTTGGAAGGAAAATGGAGTTGTTTGATAAGAAACATGATTAATATTAAATTCTATCATAAAATATGTCAAAATGGAGTTTCTCAAGCACCATCACGATTAATAGGAAATGTTGACATTTTTTTAGTCAGTTTTGATATTTTCCATTTTCCATTTAAATAAATATTAGTATTGTTATCAAACATTGATGATGCCAAAGTCTTTGTATGGTGTATGTGATCCTTTGGAATTAAAGTTTGGATGGTAAATGGATAGATGTGTATTCCATCTCATTAGGTGATCAATTTGTCGAGGGCCCAGACTGGATCACCAGGTCAAAATCACCATATTTTAGGCTTCTATACCAGACTGGACCAGATCCAGATTTTCCCATCAAATCTGGTATCTGGTAGATGTCAAAAATGAAAAATTTTGACCAATAATATTTCCAGAATTATTTAAGCTCTGAAGTCTGGGAATATGAGAGATAAAAAAAATACTGTAGTGAGTCAAGGCAAAACCAGAAGAAACAAAAAATTAGACATAATTGTAAGAGACAAGCCTAAAATTTAAGGGAGGAGATGGTTAAGAGGTTTGTACTACCTGTGGGGCAATTAGAGAGCAGGGAAGGTTGGTTCTGGCAGGGAGGATGGCAGGTTGACAAGGAGGGAAATGACAGGGATTATTGTTGTATATGGGCTAGGAGGAATGGGTCCTAGAAGATATGGAGTGACTCAGCAAAGATAACTGCATTGTCAGCAAAAACATGATCTTGGTATTGCTGACAGATGCTCCACAGTGACTTTGGTCCACAACTCTGCCCAGTACCCAGTCCATACAGGTGTTGAAAAGTGATGGAGCAAGAACACATCCCTGCCTCACTCCAGTATTCACAGGAAAGAAGCTGAACATGCCCCCCCTCCCCACACTTCACAACACTCTCAGTCCCGGAGTACAGGCCAGATAGTAGACCAATAATTCCTGTATCAAACCCATGATGGCAAAGCAGATTCCAGAGTGCCTCTCGATGCACTGAATCAAATGCCTTCTTGAGTTGGACATAGGCTGCGAGCATCCAATGTCAAACAACTAAACATTTCCTTTATTCCTCCCAACACCTTTCTTACATCATTAATCCTTGATCCTAGATAAATACTAATACAGAATATTAGTATTATGAAACTCAGTATTATTAACTGTGATCCATGCACAAGTGAAACATACCAATATTAACAAGCCGTCCATTCTGCAAGAAGTGTATTAGTTTCTTCATGGATCCCTGATGGCCTGGGGCACGAAAGACGTCCTTCTTATTGGGCCCCTCTTTGTTCAGCTTCAGGATGAGCACCAGCAGAGGCCCAGGGATGTCATTCTTGCATACTTGCTCCAGCGGAATACCAAACTTCACCCTGCCCAATAAAAATAATTAATTATGATGAAACATAATTGATCATTCTTTTTATAATTAAATCATCAAGTGACTAATCTCACAAAAGGTACTAAGAGTAATCCATAGGGGCTGCTGCTGCAGATCAACACTCCATAGAAAAGTCAGGAAAATAATATGATAATTGAGGCCAAACCAAACAAATGCTTAATGTCCAGATCAGACTTGTATGGAGACTAACTGATGTTCATTGCCTAATAACAACAGTGGGCCTGCCACTTACCTATTCCTCATCTACACAATACACTTTTTACATGGTAACCCCAAGTGCTGCACATTTAGCATTTCCTCTGAAAAATATCAGTTTACATGGCTTACACACGCAACCATCAAAATTCCTTTCCTTTCTTTCTATTTTTTAAACTTTGACTTGTGAATGTGAGCACACAAGAATTCTGTGTAATGATCGACCAAAGCTACTGTTGCCATGTGATGAATGAACCATAAAGTTGCTGATGGAACAGAAAAGTCTTTGTGAAAAAGTCCAAACAGATGCAGAACACACTAAAACAGTGAGACAATGGTGGTGGACATAGCCAGTGTACAAAATTAATATATCACTAATTCAAACTGTGCACTTGAGCAAAGTGAAGCAGGCTATCAGCTGTACTGACGTAGTGAATTGAGTGCTAATAAAAACCCCACTTCTGGCCCCTCAGCTTAGGATCTCCCCTTCCGAACACTATCTAGTTACCTCTGACAGTCTCAGGATGAGATTAAATTCCACATCATTATATTTCTAATTATTTTCCCTCCTCCATTTCCCATATCATAATGAGTCTTGTGGAACGGTGTAGTTTTAGTTTTCATGGCTTGTTTAGCCCCTAATTAACTGCACATATATCAAGCCCACTCTATTAACCTTAAATGACAGTTACTGTTTTCATAGAACATTTTCAAAACAACATAAAAAAACAACTGTTAACTACCTTTTTTAACATATATATATATATATATATATATATATATATATATATATATATATATATATATATATATATATATATAAGAAGTGTTGTAACTCAATGAACACAGTAATGAAATCTACAACATTTTCTGGCATCAAAGACACTACTCTTTCTCCCAAATAGATTTACCATGCTTTTACCACACCGAAGGTTAGGTGACTTTTAGCCTAAAGAAAGCAATTTAATACTAGACTGCATTCTTACCTCCTATTATTAATCCTCATATGTGATGTACAGTTTAAATTATTTAACATTAAATAACAAATAATCAAACAAAATAATCAGAAATTACCACAAAAGATACACAATTATTGTACATTTACATGAACACTTACAGTACCCATTTGTAGAATACTATTTGTTTTGGATCCATTGGAAAGCATTAAAACTAGTTGCTAGAGGTCAACATTATTAGTAGTAGCAGTACTATTTCCAATATCATTATCATTATTATTTAGCCCAGTGGTGGGGGATGCAGCTCGTAAAAGGCAATCACAAGGTACGGAGCGAGGGGTCTAGGAAACCCTTTCTTTGTCTTCTCTCCTACAAAAAGACAGGGTGCAAAGGAGGAGGGAAGAGTAAAGTCTCCCTGAACCCTACATGCCTTGTTTTGGCTACTGCCTTTTAATGGGAATATGTCAGGTATATAGATAGATAGATTGTTATTTTTGTTATTACTATCATTATTATTATTATTATTATTATTATTATTATTATTATTATTATCATAATTATTCATAACATGCTAAGATCTCAAGTGAGTTATACATTCCAACCACATACTTGTTCTCGGTAGGAGTACTCTGTTCAGCTGACCCAATTCTTTATAACACTGCCAATAAAAACAATAAAAACACACTTCTACACCATTCAATAATGTTACAAGTTATTGACTTTGGAAAGAAACATAGTAACAGGGCTGCATAGAAGCATTTTGGAACACTGTCGACTAAGATGATGATCCATTATTGTAGGAAGCATTAGGATCTGTTGAAGCATCCATTAAGAAGTAAACACATTAAACTCTTGCTCCACAAACATTCCAATCACCTCCCTTTTAACCTCGTGTACAACATCCATGCACATTCAGAATCAATCTTCAGGGTTCATGGAGACAATATTCTCCCCTCCCCCTCTATGCCTTGTCTTTTTGTAGAAGAGTATACAGAAGAGGGGCTTCCAAGGCCCCTTACTCCTCCATCCCTTTTGCCATCTTTTACGAACTGCAGGAATTACAGTGGTAGAATTATTGTAGCCCCTACCACAGGACTATCAATATAGCCGGCTTATATCCTCCTTTGAAAGGGTGATAACCAAGACAATGTGACTAAGGGTTCAGGGACACATTACTCTCCCCTTCCCCATCTGTGCCATGTCATTTAGTAGGAGAGAATACGGAAGAGGGCTTCCGGACCCTTTGTTGCCTTGTATGATTCACATGAAATACAGAAATAATATTCTTGCAACCCCAACCACAGAGCAAATATTCATAAAAATTATAAATATTTGTATCATAATTATGATTCTATAATTATTAATTCTTTCTCCCTCAATTCTTAGATGCTCAATTTTGTCTTGAATTAATTATTAATGAAGCATCTCGCTATAAAAACAATAAGATGATCAATGTTTGAAACTATGTAATCTTGAAAAGCAACTCCTGTAGTTTTCAAGAAATGTCCTTTACCACAATTCTATGTGAAGGTCTCATAATTCATGCACATAAATAAATACTCCATAGATATCTGCTTAGAAGAAAAGAAATTTCAACATTATTAAGTATTAGAAGCACCTGAAAGGAAAGATTTTTACATAAGCATATTTACAAAAGCAACAAATTCACAGAAACCAAAGTCCAGAAGCAATGAACTGCATTCCTCCACCACAAATAAGCAATGATGCACAAGGAGCCAAAGGAACACAGCTTCGAAAACACCAAAGGTAACAACATTTTTATAAGAATGTTTATACAGAGAGGGAAAGAAGCAAGTTTCTTATACCAATTAGCTTTGTACAGTATAAATTAATAGCATTATTTATACTGCAGCAGCTTCAGAGAAAATATTACAATGCCGCTTCAATGGTTATTGTTCCTTGCACCCAGAGGAGGTTGGTCATGCTTTATGGAGGTGGTCAGTACCTGCCGATGGTCCAGTAGTGAGGGTAGGAGTGGGTGCATGGAGAGCATGGAATAGGGGGGTCTGAAGGGGGGCACCACCAGTCCCCCATACCTCCCCCCCCTCGCTGCAGCATCACCAGCCTCACAAATGATTCACACACGCAAAGCTGGTCTTGGTATCTTCACTATACTTTTTTGTGTGTTTTGTTCTCAGGATAAATGTCACACATTCACTTTCAATTTCTTGTGATTTGCCACTGTTTACAACAATGAATTCCAACCTTTGCTGAACACACACATTACGCTGCAATGATTCTTGTGTCACTTTTAACCATTCACACATCTACTCACATTACAATAACACCATCTGAAGACTGTCATATCACATGCAAAAATAAAAGTTCATAAAGAATAAATAACAATGTTATAAGGAAATATGTGTACCTGGAAAGTAAATAAATCATCAGTAAAAACGTAAACAAAAAAAAAAGTGAAAATAATTTCCATGTTTGTGGTAATGCCCTGAAGTGTTTGAAAATTGTTTTCTCTACCATTGATAAGTGAGAAACATGAAAAGCCTCAACATAAGTGTGCAACATAACTCAAAACAATTATCAAGGTTTTCCAATACCTATAAAAAAAGGGAACCAAATAAATAAGATTCTTCAAACAGCACCCTGAATCTCTCCACACCATCCTGCCATCACCTACACTCACTCACACCTTTCATCAGGATAATTAACATCATCCTCCTTTTTTTCATGAACTAAAGGTCACCTTAAAAGTGAGAGAATGGATATGTCTTTATTTGTTGAATTGTAGAATTATCTAAAACATCTTTTACCCTTTTTCATTTCAATTTCAGTGTTTCTCGCCTGTTCCCTTCAGCTTCAAGTGCAGGTAATTTGCTCAATAATGAAAATTCATATCTACAGCAACACCAAAGGGGTGCAGCCAAATATTGTTTAATTCCTTGTTTATTCTTCACCAAAAAAATTACTATTATATGATCCTGCACAACTTGCTGTCATCTATCATTAATACATTACTTAACTGAATATGATAACTGCATGATTCATCATCTTAAGCATTTCCCATTTTGTCCTCCCTATATGGATAGGCTGAGGTGGATGCTCTTCTGCTGTAGCCATTCTCTTTGGGAATGTTCCAGGAGGGAATGAGATATCAAAGACAATAGATATAGATGGGGAGGCGGTGGCCTAGTGGCTGGCGTGCAGGTAGACCAGCTCAGAGTCCCGAGTTTGAGGCCTGCAATGAGCTGGCTGCTTTTCTTTGGAAAAACTGCCAAGTGGCCAAAGATCACCAACATGCTGCCAACAATATCCTCGACTGGGACTGCAGCGTTATATACAACGAGGAACTTCCGCGGGCAGCTTGAGCCTCTCAACAAGAAAAGAGACGTCACTTAAAAAATCTAACCTGCGCTACTAACGAGCAGAGGCAAATCATTCAATGCCTCCAACAAGCCTACCAGTGTCATAGGTTAGACATGAAAAAAATATATATATATAAAATAAAAAGATAGATAGGATTCAAATTTTGAATTGATGAAGTTATACTTAAGGTGTGAAAGTCAAAAGCAAGATGGAGAGTAAGAATGATGTGGTGTGATGAAGATATAATTGCCACACAAACAGAAATTGAGAAGTTTGCTAGAAGTACCATATGTGGGGAATTTGAAGGGATTCAATAGGTAGATTCTCTTAAGTTCAAAAATCAACATAAAACAAGTAGAAATGAGCATCATAGCCACTAAATACATTATCCATATAATTGAAATACTGTAGCTTCATCCCTTAATATAAATTACTCCATGATAAATGTTTCCTGTGCATTATAAAATGTAGACACTGGTGGCTGTTAAATTTCATAAGAGTGAAGGCTCAGTGCCATCATATACTTGATGGCACTGAGCCTTCACTCTTAGGCGTCTTTCACACGAGCGTTCCCGTATGCTCGTTCACATGCAAAGCGTTTTAACATTCACTGGGGTTCAATGGGACCTTTCACA
The DNA here is from genome assembly GCA_036785275.1 of Cancer borealis. Classification (NCBI taxonomy): domain Eukaryota; kingdom Metazoa; phylum Arthropoda; class Malacostraca; order Decapoda; family Cancridae; genus Cancer; species Cancer borealis. The sequence continues at coordinate 50,369 of JAXIVD010001143.1, forward strand.
CGACACATTGCACGCGCATTTTCTTCCTGACTACTAGTGGCAATGGCAGCTTGCACACAAGTGTCTAGGTATGCAGATGACTGAAAGGAAGGTTCAGATGGGAACACAGGGCGGTGGCACAGGTCTGTTGGTCTGTTAGTGAAACGCCAACGCATGCCCAATGCATGTACAAAAATCTGACACGTTTATGTGCGCGCATTCGACACACACACAAAAATGCCCGTGTGAACGAGGCTTTATATGAATTAACAGCCCACAGGAAATTTTATCATGGAGTAATTTATATTAGGGTATGAAACTACAGTATTTCAAATATGTGGATAATGTATTAAGTGGTCATGTTGCTCATTTAAAACTTGTTCTGTGTTAATTTTTTAACTTAGAAACTACCTCCTTCAGTTCACCCCATAAAATGGGGCTATGGTGATGAGGACATTTACTTTACAAAGGAAGAATGCATCTATCTTATCCGACAGTGATTAGATGAGATACCCACTTGAAAATCATGGACATTTTTACGTAAGAATTTGGTTTTGCTCTCATACAACAATTGTGCATACCTTTCAATCTTAAAACTGTTGTTCTTCCTCAATGAAAACTGTAATTGCTTCATCACTGGCACTGATTCTAAAACACAAACCTTTAATTCCTTTCTCAAACTCTGAATATAAATCTTATCTTATCATCAACAGATTGATAAGATATTAACTGGCATTTCTGGCAAAATTCAGATGTGTGTAAATGAGTTGCTGCTCTTTCACATAAAAGAAGTGACTGTGAACATGAGAAAGTCAGGTAAAGTGAAGGAGCTGATAATTACGGTATGTGTTAAAATGGAAAAACAAATACAATCCATTCCCATAAAAATATATCATGGTTTATCTCAGGACTGTGTGACTATCATAATGAAGAAATTAAGAGCAATGCTTCTAAAATTATAATTTTCTTAACTTGAATGGGGGATTAGAGAAAGATGAAAGGTGATGGAAGTCAAGTGACAAATAAGGTAGAGCAAGTAATATGTGAAAGTGAACCTGATGATAGGAGTGCATTGTGAAAGGTGGAACCAACAGAAGAATAGACACTGATGACTGCAGAAGGTAGTGATGCTAATCAACATCAAAAACAAAAGATAGAAGGTTAAATCTGCCTCAAATTAGAAATTATATAAGAAATCTAATTGACTCAGGCTATTGAGACTCAACTTCTGTAAAGTTAATATTTTACCAACCTTGATTCTAAGACAATTCACAAGCTTATATAATCTAGTGTATGTTTTCAATTTGTTGGCAACTGCTACGCGCAGAAGCTTTGGTTATTTAGCTGATAGTAAATGGTAATCCATACATATACAATGTGAGCCTGAACTACTAACGAAAATCAGTGAACTTCTAAAAACTCTTCTAAACGTTTGACATCAATTTCAAATTGTACTTTCTGAGATGTCACTTGTTTAAGTTTTATGTAATAAATGTGTGCAGTGGATCAGCACTGCCCAAAAAAGTTCACTTGAGGTCGCTTAAGTAGTGGAGTCTTTAATATTACTCTTGCATTATACACCAATCAACAAGTCTCTAAATAATCAGATTTCCTTGTATTTATATGAAAATGGGATTATGAATCATGTTAATGATGAGCACCCATTTCCTGAAATATGTGAGTAAAGTTAGCACAGAGGCAAGTTGATTTGAAAACAGGTGTACTCTATATTAATACACCAAACCAACACAAAATTACCTTGATGAAAGAGCAGCACGGACTTCTAGTATTACCTGGATGCTTACTCAATAGACTCATTATAAACCACACAAGCTACATCTACATAACCAGCAACACATGAGGCAGGTAACATGCAGTTTTCAGTAGATAACATTCACTATTTTTTAACATAATAAAACAAATCCAATGCAAATCAAGTACTAGTCATAAAGTTATTAAAAACCTGTCCAAATGGTTATTCAGTAAACAGATGACTGATCAACTCATAATCAAGAGCCAGATAAGTAAAGAAATACAAACTCTAATTAACATATTCCAGACTATGGAGATGAACAAATAATTTGTTAAAACCAGGAAGTCTGAGTCAAGGCAGAGGCAGGCAGACACTCACTTTTCAAGCCTGCGAGGATAGGGAACACTTGGATGGCCACATGAGGTGACCACATTGCCTAGAGTGGCGGCTCGTCGCTGCATCCTCTCGGTCCACGTGCTCATATCCCGCCCTCGACCACCCTCAACACCTGCAGCACATTATCTCTATCATTTCCATTATCAATACTATAAGAAAGTGCACTAATTGCATTGCCAAGGATAAAAAAGTCCACACACTATTAATAAATAATATTTGATTCTTACATATATGTAAAAGCATAAAACAATTAAAGCTGCATCTTAAATATTTGTCGTACAGATAAGTAAAAGCAATATAATGCTTACAAAACTCCCGAGGCTGGGCCCTCCTCTCGCTCTCAGTCTGGTGGCTTCTTCATGAATGTCTTACGTCATACTGGCCTGCTTCTCATGCACTGGATCACTCCAATTCATCTGAAACAACAAAAGGAATTGTTAGCAATATAAGAACAAAAAATGAGGAGACTGCAAGAGGCCAGTTGATGACCCACACGAGGCAGCTCCTTGTCTCCCACCTTTGGAATAATCCAATATTTAGCCATCCCACCTGTCATCCCTATCCATACTCTGATCCAACCATCTTTTAAAGCTACCTATTGACTCAGCACTTACTATGTTTCTACCCAGCCTATTCCAATCGTTCACGACTCTGTTAGTGAACCAATATCTACCTATGTATGTCCTGAATCTAAGTTTTTTCTAGCTTGTACCCTTTCCCACGTGTCCTATCCTGACTACTAATTTCTAAAACCTGACCAATGTTTCCCTTATTAATTCCTTTAATCCATTTGAAAACCTCAATCATATATCCTCTTGCCCTCTTTCTCTCTAGGGAGTGGAGATTAAGATGTTTTAACCTATCTTTGTAGGGTAAATTTCTCAGCCCCTGAATCATCTGGTTCTTGACTGGATGTGAGGAAGGCAAACCATTACAGTATGCCATCAATGTATCAAACATTGGTGTACACTATCTGATTCAAGATTTATCAAATGTTTTGAGCCAACAGAGCTATTTTTGCATTTATGGAACTATGTTCGATAAATGCATTGAAAAATAGCAATCAATCAACCCAATTGCCCTTGTTTTCCGAGGATGACAAATATGGCACAGGACGAGTATTACTTGGTATGCACGGATTGAGTTGCACATTCACTGCAGCCTCATTCTGAATGCACCTCTCATATGTGGAAGGTTACTCCCATGTTTGCTGCTTGTCAACTTTCTGAATATTTTCCATAAGAAATTATATTTACAGACAGTGATGATGAAAGGCAATTAATGCAAAGTATAGCCATGGTGTATAGGTGTAAATTTTTAACAACTTTTCATCATGTGTTCAAATTCTAATGTGAAGAGAAAAACAATTAATTTATCAAACTTATAGCTCTTTTGAACATAGTTTCCAATAATTACTTATCATCTGGCCGGCCAATCTTAAATTTTCTAAAAAGTAAATTTAACCTTCCCTAACCTAGTCTAACCTAACCTTTAAAACCTAAGCTCTTTGATTCAAATCCCCTGCAGAATATTGTTTTACACAGGGAAAGGTGGGTCTGTTCCTTCCTTAAAACATGATAGTTAGAACATGGCGATATCGGTGTTATCAGATGGCACAGCTTACAGGTACGGCAGCCGTATCTTCATAGTGCTCGGTTATAGATACGGCACGTGCCTAACTTTTGTGTAATAAAATATAAAAAGCTTGTATAACCGAACCTAACCAAACCAAATTGTACCTAACCAAACCTAATCTAACCATAACCTAATGCAACCTAACCATAACCTAACCTAACATAATCAACCCAACATAACCTAATCTAACCATAACCTAACGTAACCTAGCATAACATAATCAACCCAACATAACTTAAAAGATGCTTTGCCAGGTAAATAATAAGGCACAGGCTATACAAATAGCAGATGACAATGTGGCATGACTGCCGTATCTCTAAGCACTTCGTTATCAGAAATTTGTGACAAGATGTAATTCCTCAAGATAAAAATATTTCTGCAATGATACAGATAAGAATTGTCGGCCTCATGATAGCCCACAAGACAATAACACCCTTTGAATACCATTGTTATTATTCAGTAAACACTACATAACCAAAGGCCATTTGACATAAACGAGTTGCAGTTTAATATCAGGCTGGAGTGGTCACCAGGTCACCAGGATCACAGGTATTTGCGGACGATGGATAAATGAACAAATGTTGATAAACCCAAATATTAATAACTGACAGGAAATAACTGACTGTAAAAGATAAAATTCCATGGTTTACACCTCTCACACACCACACCACACCACACCACAATGCTTGAAACACATTAACAATACCACATCACATTACTAGCCAGCAGGATGATAGTGAAATAGCTAACATGGCTACACTCCTGAGTATCTGTTATGTATCACACTTCACGTCTAATGTGTAACAAACAGCCAATATTTAGCTAACACTGGTGGCCCTTCACTGTTCCTAGGATGGCGCGTCACAATACCTCCAGTACTATAAAGTGAAAGTAGACACCATGATAGCCTGCCAAGTGTTCTGAGTGTGTGTTCCAGGACGGTGATGGAATGACTGATACACATCTTTAACAGCAAGATAACAGGGATAATCAGCTGACTATACCACCACTAACCCACACATGCCCCTACCCACACCTTACCCTGTCTTTACCCACACCACCCCTTATCTCCACTAACCACACGTAATCCACTGATAGCACTGCCTGTTATCACCTGTAACGTTAAGGCCTTCGTGGAGTCACACCAAATCTGTTTATCAACACTGACCCAATTTTGAGGAAGTGAAAAGTACTGTTCCTCCTGTTGAATCATTTGACACTGGCCAGTTCATGAGGCTTTAGATGGCCTTAATCAACACCAATATTCCTGTAGACGATTAATTAAACTTCCCAGAGTGTAGTAACGCCTCCACGTGCATTCCAAGTCACTCCGTACAATATTTGGGGCCTTTAAATGACGAGTAAATTCACCTAGAGCCACATACGCCCCCTTAAAATCCTATTTTACTCATTATCTCTGTCCACTTTTTCCCGTTCTGGCAAACGTATAAAGTCAACTTACTATACAGAAGGGTTTGGGTTGGATAGTTTAACATTAAAAGTCATTCCATCTTTCTAATTTCCCGAGGACAGCCGCCATCCCAACCACACCTTTTCCTATCCAAACATTATAAAAATCAATATGGCGCCTGTAAATACACTCCCAGCGGCTCACTGCTACACTATGCCTCCTCCGCCCGCCTACTTTAAATTCTGTTCCTAGGCTGCCTCAGTTATTATGCAGCATTACACATAGACTGCTTAACCTAGCTACCCATAAATACGTACAGGTAAATTTTAGGGTGAATTTAAATATTTTTTCTCTATAACCTAGCTACCCATAAACATTAAACATGTACACGTAAGCCACATAACAGGGGATATCATCTTATCTTGTTCATGGTAAAGTAAAAGGCCATGAACAGACCTATTTGAGTGCATAATTCATGTATTTTAAGATGTGACTTGTTGAATTACATGGATTTCTAAAGCACCCATTTAAGAAACAGGTATGTAAGGCTGCATTTGGCTCTTGTTCGTTTTATCATGGTTTTTAATGGTATTGTCTTTTTTTCAAGCTTGAGACCTGATACCATGTTTGATCTTGATTTTAATTACATAGAATTCATAGAAATCCAAACCAGACAGACTCTAGGGTACTAAATGGGTGGTTTGTCCTTAGTCTAGAGTAAAAAATATTTTAATAAGAACACAATCAACACATCAAAGAAATTTATGAAAAAATAATAGTCAAACAGCCTTATTGTCTGTAGACGACCTTGTTGGGGAAGGTTGTCAAATTTATTTTCAAACTAATTTATTATGTTCCACTGCAGCATGGAAGCAAGAGTTTATTCTACCCCTTAAAGACGTTATTAGTAAGCAGGATTTGCAATAGTTTTTTCGAACCTGTCTACTACGTCTTAGCTTACCTTTTCAAACATCGTTACAAAACAAACTCAAACAAAGCAGTAGCAACAGCACAACAGTACGTGCCACATTAGCATACTGTTGGTAGTGGTCCAACGCCAGTGGCGTTGGACCACTACCAAGTAACTGCGTTGAATGCTGCGAACATAATTTCCCGATCAACTTGTTAAACCTATTGGCAATATTAGGCAACAGTAAAAAATAACATTGAGGAGGAGGATAATAAAATAAAATAAAAAGTGCATCTCCCATTTATAGTACAGTTTCCAAAGATAAATTTGTTATAGGTCGAATTTAGAAAATGACATGTGAGTTAAGTTAAGCAACAACAAAAAATGGTTGGTTCCTGGTTGGTTTCTGGAAATTGCAATTCTTTCACTTGACAAAAAAAAAGTTGAGGATTCAAGATGGGATGCGAGCGTGTTGGAAGTTGGAACAATACAAGGAAAAGCTTTCCTTTGTTGCCTTACCAGGAAGGTGTTGCGAGTTCGTGTCTTAAGTGACCTTCAACGAACATTAGTGAGTTAATGGCAATCAAGCAAGCGCTAGACATCAAAAGTTATATGGCGTTATGTTAAGATAAAAGGCAAACAGCAGGTCAAAGAGATAACGGCAAGGCAAAATAAACGGAAGGAATGGTTATTCATAGTGAAATGGCTAGATCAAATAGACGATGGTTTGTCAAAGAATGGCAAAATCAGAGCGCGATCACTTTACAATAATTTTCATTATAACCTCAACAAGAGAGGAATTTCACTTCACTGCTAGGTGCTCAGTGAGGATGTTGCAGACCGCTGACGTGGTGGACGATGACCTGAAAAGAACTACAACACATTTTTGCAGCACCGTCAAGAGCTAAACTAAGAAGATTACAGGTGACCGCATTTATGGTGGCCGTTAACAGAGGCAATCAAATTAATAAAATCAACATGCGGTGTCTTCATAACAGATAAACTAAGGTTGTGGACGTCACTATTATGTGTTGATGTTACCATTCAG
>JAXIVD010001143.1:62500-70000 GCA_036785275.1 Cancer borealis
GGAATGAGCAGGAGAAGACGAGAACCTATGGCGAAAGGATTCAACACGTCGACCACGGCACCTTCACGCCTCTGGTCTTCACCACGTCCGGCGGGATGGGCTCCAAGGCTAAGTGCTTCTACTCAAGACTAGCCGATTTGATGGCAGAAAAGAAGCACCAGCCAAGGAGCCATGTTGTCGCCTGGATGAGGTGCCGCCTCTCATTCTCCCTTCTCAGGTCTTCCCTCCTGTGTCTCCGGGGTACCAGGCACGCCAGTCCCTCCACCACGGACATAAGTGACCTTGATTGCGAAGCCACAGTGGTAGAGAGTAGAATAGGGGTGGGTAGGTTAGGGGATTAAATAAGGATGTAAATATAGGGGTAGATGGATATGGTTAGGGGTTAGAATATTATGGTTGGATGCCACAGCCATTAGCGACCAGAGTTGGGGCTAATGACCTCCAATTTGTGGAGCCCATGCAAATAAAAAGGGTGGAGGTATCTTTAAATGTAGTAGTAGTGGTAGAAAAAAAAAAAAAAAAGTAGTAGTAGTAGTAGTAGTATATACTACTACTACTACTACTACTACTACTACTACTACTATTACTACTACTACTACTTCTACTACTGTAGTAAGCATTTGTGTTCACCGGATGGTGTGACGTCAGTCACGTCAGGCGATAGCAATGTTCAGGATGTCTATCCAACACCCTCTTACTCTGCCGTATATTTGACAGATAATCTGAGAAAACTCACGATAAGGGCACATTTCCAGTTCTGAAGCGTAGTTATGTACATAGCTACATATGGTGGTCCCGCTGATTTGTGCATTACGATCTGATAAACATGAACAACTTGCACCCAAGGGTAAGACGCTAAGTTATATTTTGTTTCTTTTCTCTCTCTCTCTCTCTCTCTCTCTCTCTCTCTCTCTCTCTCTCTCTCTCTCTCTCTCTCTCTCTCTCTCTCTCTCTCTCTCTCTCTCTCTCTCTCTCTCTCTTAATCCCATGGCGAGGCACCCTTCGTAATTAAGGTGTGTGTGTGTGTGTGTGTGTGTGTGTGTGTGTGTGTGTGTGTGTGTGTGTGTGTGTGTGTGTCGATACATAAAACATATATAAGTGAATTTACTTTTGATGCTAACAGTTTTCCTCTTACTTCTTTAATTTTTTCTATCACTCTCTCTCTCTCTCTCTTTCTCTCTCTCTCTCTCTCTCTCTCTCTCTCTCTCTCTCTCTCTCTCTCTCTCTCTCTCTCTCTCTCTCTCTCTCTCTCTCTCTCTCTCTCTCTCTCTCTCTCTCTCTCTCTCTCTCTCTCTCTCTCTTTCTCTCTCTCTCTCTCTCTCTCTCTCTCTCTCTCTCTCTCTCTCTCTCTCTCTCTCTCTCTCTCTTTCTCTCTCTCTCTCTCTCTCTCTCTCTCTCTCTCTCTCTCTCTCTCTCTCTCTCTCTCTCTCTCTGTGTGTGTGTGTGTGTGTGTGTGTGTGTGTGTGTGTGTGTGTGTGTGTGTGTGTGTGTGTGTGTGTGTGTGTGTTTTTGTCGATACATGAAACATATATTTTTGAATTTACCTATGATGCTAACAGTTTTCCTCCTACTTCTCTTTCATTTTTTCACTCGTTTTTTTTTTCTCTTTCTCTCTCTCTCTCTCTCTCTCTCTCTCTCTCTCTCTCTCTCTCTCTCTCTCTCTCTCTCTCTCTCTCTCTCTCTCTCTCTCTCTCTCTCTCTCTCTCTTTCTCTCTCTCTCTCTCTCTCTCTCTCTCTCTCTCTCTCTCTCTCTCTCTCTCTCTCTCTCTCTCTCTCTCAATAATTCTAACATTTATTTATATTTAAAATGTGAATAGAAATCAATTTATAAGACATAATTTAAATATACAAATAGGTGTGTGTGTGTGTGTGTGTGTGTGTGTGTGTGTGTGTGTGTGTGTGTGTGTGTGTGTGTGTGTGTGTGTGTGTGTGCAGAGGTGGGCGCGATTCGAAAAAATTGAAGTCCGATTAGCGATTACCGATTCGCCAGCTCAAGTCCGATTCGATTATCCGATTCGGTTGCCAAAAATTCTAAGTCCGATTAGCGATTATCCGATTATCCGATTTCGATTAAAGTTTTTAAAAGCGAATCGATATTTTTAAAAGCGATTCAATGTTTTTACAGCTATTTTCAATGTTTCTAAAGGGAATTTAATGCTTTTTTGCCCTAGCAGCAGCAGCAGCATTTCCTCTCCCAACGACTGGCTCTAAACTGGTGCGGCGCGTCACTTAACCGATGAGACGCGTACGAAAAACCAGAACTAAAAACGTATTATACCAACTTTATGCTTGTAAAATATAACCTTTTTATTATAATTTATATGATTTAATAATTAATCATGATATTTTGCGCATTATATTATAGAGAAAATACTAAAGTGTGAATAGAATAAAGCGAAAAAATATTTACTTGAGAAAAATATAGAAAAATTTATTAAGAAACTACTATTGCGAAAATACAAAGACGACGTCGACCTGGATTAATCGCAAATCGTAATCTGTGTTCGGCAGTCCGATTGCGATTATCCGATTCGTTTGGCGGGGGCTTAGTCCGATTCGATTATCCGATTCGAAAATGCGAGTCCGATTAATCGGATAATCGGATAATCGGACTTCCGAATCCGATTGCCCACCTCTGTTATTAACATTCAACATTATTTCCCTCCACGTGTTAGAATCCCTAGAATCACCTCCAACCTTACACCTCCTCCAGACTTGCAAATATACAACATCTCCACCTACGAGGAAGTGAACTGTATCTGCTTCCCTTCCTTCCTCCCTTCCTTCCTCCCTTCCTCTCTTCCGCCTGTGTTTGTGTTAGTTGATGCTAAACATACGCAAATATCTATCCTCTATATGAAGGTGACTTGGTAATAAGCTGTTCCCCTTCCCTCCTCGCCTCCCGTGTTATCAGCAAGGTTATAATATGCATGTAGCTTACACCTCATTGTTCTAGTGCAAGGCCGTACTATGCAACCTTATGCATTGATTTATTTGGTTTAGGGAAAGTATTGTTACGTACTATATCATGAATTAGGGCTTGTAGAACACTTATAAGATGTTTTCAAATGATTAACTGATTATTTGTTTATTGTTTATTAATGTGAAGTTTCCCCTTTATTTACAGGTGGAAGGAGATGCGTCCAGGTGAAGTCAAGTGTTAAGTGAGTGTTTCCTGTATTTTGTTGTTCCTTTAACCTATACACGATGGACCTTGAACTAATAATGTACATAACAAAGTGATTTATTATCTGATGGACTATGTGTTGATAAGCTAACACGATTTATTCAGTTATTGTAATGTATTCAGTTACTGCAATTGACCAAGTTACTAGTTTATTCAGTTACTAGTAATTTTGTTTTATTGAAGCAATTATTCAAACTTCAATTATTCATTTTCTTCTTCCTTGTTCGTGCAGTCCATTCCAAGTATCTATATTTCTCTGGGGAAGTTATATGTTTTTTTGTGTCGTTCAAGCAATTTCCTTTTCGCAATTTTTTTCTTGTGTCCCCTCAAATATCTAGCCTCTCCTTTTCTTCTCAATATTAAATCTTTTCTATCTGTTTCCTCCAGGTTGTTTCATCAATTTATATATTGTATTCAAGTCTCTTCTTTCTCTTCTTTCTTTTAGTGTTGTCAGCTTAATTTTTTTTTATCTTTCTTATGTTAGATCTTTGAAATCTGGCACCATCTTATTTGCAATTCTCTGTATTCTTTCCAATTTGAACAGATGCATTTTCTTGTGGGGGGGACCATATTACTTCTGCATATTCTAGTTTTGGTCTAATGATCGAAGTGATTATATTTCTTATCATATCTTTATCTAGAAAGTGAAAAGCCATTCGTATATTCCTTAGCATCCTGAGTGTGTCACCAAATATTTTATCTATATATTTCTCTGGTGATATGTTGATCTATATTACCACTCCCAAAACTTTCTCTTCTTATTCTATTTTTCTATTGGTATTTGTGTATGTGTGTGTGTTATTTTTTGTAAACATAATTATATTCATCATCGTTAAATTAGCATTCATTAACTCGTCATCATTTGTCACACTTACCTCCATTGAACACCATCATCACCGCTCTCATCACCCAGCGCTTTGCATTATCATTTATGACTCATTACCTTACCATTCTATCATACTCATCTCACCGTTTGAGATGATCACCACCTCATCACTCTTCACCCCGATCACCACCCACCACTGCCTATCACCTCTCATCACTGCTCATCACTCACCACCACCGCCACCATCGCCTATTACTCCAACCACTACCTGTTACTTTATAGTACCACCTATTACTTCCTATTACCACCTATCACCATTATTAGTTGTTACTATTATAGATATAAAGATGTGTTGGATTTTTATATATCTTTTTCTATGTATTTTCTCTTTACAAAGGTCCTTACAAGATCAAGTTACGGCACTCCATGTTAGTGTTATGGGTGATGGTGTTTGTGAGGTACTTGTGTTGAATGCACTCTTAGCGTCAGTCAACAAGAAGTGTTGCCTCACACTCCTCTTGGGTTAAACATCTTCCTTGTGTCAGGGGTGGCTGCTCCCCATCCATCTCTCCCTCCCATTACCGTCACACACATACACTTGGAGACTCCTTTCTACCCTTTTCACAATTTTCATCAGCCATGTAATATTTGCCAACAGTACGCCACTAAACTCTTACATCTCCTATGGGTCTGCATCGTGACTTCTTATCAAAGGTATTAAAGGGAATGAGGTGACTTGCAGTGAGGGGCAGGGCGAACACGTGGTATACTGTAGGCAGCGAGCATCCTTGTTTAATGCTGGAGTAGTGTTGTGTTGCATAGTTGTGTTTCCAGTGTTGGTGTTGCTTAATAAAACTTCGCCAACCTCATGCATGGATGTTTCTTCTTTTTGGGGGGATCTGGACAGCCTCTTGTATAGCTGTGGCTTCTTCTAATTAGTCATCTACCTTGTTATTTTGTCACTTGTTAAATCTTCTCCTGAGGGTGAGTCTAAAGGGAGTGTTTCCAAATCATCTTCCTTGTTATCGTTTTGTAAATAACAGGATTGAGTGTTTGGTTGCGTCCCCTCAAGTCTCAGCCTCTCTAAGCTGGGTTTTTTTCTGGTTGTGGATGGTTCTTAGTGAGGTGATTTATGGTGTGTTCTGTGAGTGGCTTCAAACACCTTCCTTAGTGTTTGGATTGGCCCGTGTTGCAGGTGTTACATTGCCTCGTTGCGTCTTGTATGTTAATATCCGAGCCTTGTCTTCTTGTTGTGGGTTTGAACAGTCTTTTGTATAACTGTGTCTTCTTCTAATTGGTCATCCGCATTGTTATTTATCCACATATCAAATCTTCTCGTGATTGCCTCCACCATTTCCACGTGTTTAGTGTTTTGGGTGTGTTTTTTTTGGAGAAAGAAATGGTAAATGTCTTTCATCCATTTTGTCATTTTGGCGTAGAGTGTGTTAAGGTGGTGATGATGGTGATGGTGATGGTGGTGGTCCTGGCACTCTCTCCTCCTTTCTTAACAACTCTCATTATTCCCGTCATATCACTCTTCCTCTTCATCCTCCTGCTTCTAACACCTACCGCTTTCCTTACACTTTGCACTACATCTTCTATATCCTTTTAAACATCTACGCTCTACACATCTGTTTCTCCTCTTTTGTACCTATGCGACATTCTTTTTTTAGCTGAGTGGGTCAGGGTTTGACAAACTTAACATAGGTACTAGAATGGTGAGGTTAGTGGGTTATTGGGTCAGTGTGGTGTATCGAAAAACCTGGTGGAAGGAGGAAGATAAGAGAGGAACGATGTAAAAATGAAATATGTATGAGAGAGAGAGAGAGAGAGAGAGAGAGAGAGAGAGAGAGAGAGAGAGAGAGAGAGAGAGAGAGAGAGAGAGAGAGAGAGAGAGAGAGAGAGAGAGAGAGAGAGAGTACTGATATAGAAATACAAACAAAAAAACAGCACATTAAAAATTTCTGATTTTAGTAAGATTAGATTATATAGCAATATCATTATGTAAACAATGATCTTTCTTCCTATAACACTTTACATCATCACTTTTTATCATAGGAATATATCAAGGAAGCCAATGTGTTTGAAAGCAGACATGACTTTACACTTTGCCTCCCTGTTATATCCCTTCCTTGAAAGTACACCACGTTTATGACACGAGGGAAAAATAAATAAACAAACAGACTGTATTATCATCACCATCACCATCACTTTCATCTCTAACCGTCTCTTCTTGATCAATGTTCCCGTCAATGATGAAAAAAAGGAAAAATCGCAAGAATATGGACTTTCAAAATAATCTTAATGTAAATACTGACGAGACGACTTTCTTTTTTATATCACTTTTTTATATACACTGAATATTTAAAGGTAATGAATGAGCGAAAAAAAAACACTTTTATAACATGAAGTAACAAGTGGTTTTTGTCGTATTTTTTCAAAGTAAGTTGGAAAGTTTTTTTTGTGGCACTTTACTATTACCGAGTCACGTCCCCGCACGCCCCTTACCTGTCGGGGTGCGAAGGTGTGGAAGGGCGGGCAGGTGCAGCGGTAACGTCACACTGATGTTGTTGTTGTTGTTGTTGGTGTTGGTGTTGTTGTTGTTGGCGGTGGTGATGGTAGTAGTGGTGGTGATGGTGGTGGTAGTAGTGGCTGTATGCTACTGTCGTGGGATTTGAGACTGACTCGTTGTAAGGTGCCGTTGTTGGCGCTCATCCCACACACACACACACACACACACACACACACACACACACACACACACACACACACACACACACACACACACACACACACACACAAACACACACACACACACACACACACACACACACACACACACCACACACACACACACACACACACACACACACACATTAACAGATCAATAAATAAATAAATATAAAAGACAAATAAATAAATGAATCAATTAATTTATTGATTTAAAAAAAAAAAAAAAAAAAAAAAAAAAAAAATATATATATATATAATATATATATATATATATATATACATATATATATATATATATATATATATATATATATATATATATATATATATATATATATATATATATATATATATATTGACTGTAAAAAGTGGTAAAGAAATTCAGGCTGAAGCAAATTACTATATATATATATATATATATATATATATATATATATATATATATATATATATATATATATATGTATATATATATATATATATATATATATATATATATATATATATATATATATATATATATATATAAACTAAACTAAACAGAACAATATACTTTACGTATGAATTTACTATTACTATTGCTATGCAAAATATACTATGCATGCCGTAAAGATTCGCAAAAAGAAAAACAAACGACAAACACCAAATTATATAGCTACGTAGCTTGATTGATAGTTACATGGATTGCAGTTTTTATAGCTGATTCGTTCCCATTCATTTGGGTTTATGTTGTAGAATACAGAAATAGTCTGAT
>JAXIVD010001143.1:77500-80000 GCA_036785275.1 Cancer borealis
ATCAGCACCAGCACCAGCACCAACACCAACACCAGCACCAACACCAACACCAACACCAGCACCAGCACCAGCACCAGCACCACTACCAGCACCAACACCAACACCAACACCAACACCAGCACCAACACCAGCACCAACACCAACACCAACACCAACACCACCACCACCACCAGCACCAACACCACTACCAGCACCAACACCAACACCAATACCAACACCAGCACCAACACCGATACCAACACCAACACCAGCACCAACACCAACACCAACAAACACCAACACCAACACCAACACCAGCACCAACACCAGCACCAACACCAACACCAGCACCAACACCAGTACCAGCACCAACACCAGCACCAACACCAACACCAGCACCAACACCAGCACCAACACCAGCACCAACACCAACACCAGCACCAACACCAGCACCAACACCAACACCAGCACCAACACCAACACCAACACCAGCACCAACACCAACACCAACACCAGCACCAACACCAACACCAGCACCAACACCAACACCAGCACCAACACCAACACCAACACCAGCACCAACACCAGCACCAACACCAACACCAACACCAACACCAGCACCAACACCAACACTAACACCAGCACCAGCACCAGCACCAGCACCAGCACCAACACCAGCACCAGCACCAGCACCAACACCAACACCAACACCAACACCAACACCAACATCAACACCAACACCAATACCAACACCAACTCCACCACCAGCACCAACACCAGCACCAACACCAACACCAGCACCAGCACCAGCACCAGCACCAGCACCAGCACTAGCACCAGTACCAGCACCAGCACCAGCACCAGCACCAGCACTAGCACCAGCACCAACACCAGCACCAGCACCAGCACCAGCACCAACACCAGCACCAACACCAACACCAACACCAACACCAACACCAGCACCAACACCAACATCAGCACCAACACCAACTCCAGCACCAACACCAACACCAACATCAACACCAGCACCAACACCAACACCAACATCAACACCAACACCAACACCAACACCAACACCAACACCAACATCAACACCAGCACCAACACCAACATCAACACCAACACCAACACCAACACCAACACCAGCACCAACACCAACACCAACACCAACATCAACACCAACATCAACACCAACACGTATTTGACCTGAACAACGTAAGTGACTCTAGAGCAACGAGACAACGAGGAGGGTCATGTTCTAGTACAGTTGACCTCGAAATTATTGTGCCTACTGTATTTCAATGTATAACCAATGCACGAAGAAGATAATGTGGAGTGAAATCATATGAATAAAAAGAAATATATTGCAGCTCTACAATGTTCAAAATTATAATTACTATGTCTAGAATTACAACGATATAGATATTTACTTCAAAATTGTATGAAGAAGTGTTTGTCAGATCTACGTAGTGATTACAAGACTCTACAATATTATTCGCCCAATATTCAGAACGTTTAGAAAAAAATCAATTAATAGGAAAGTAATTACTGTGAAAACTACATTTGCTCTCACATTGATATCTTTCATCACTTGCGTTTCATACAGCATCTTGAGACGCCTGATTAGAGTATCGAAAGCTATACTGATTCGGTACTGTACACACGTTTTGGACCCTCAGTACTGTACGCCCTCACGCCCACACCACCACCGAACCAATGTCACCTTGTTTCCCATCCTGCCTAAACCATACGTCACCTCGCGTCTCCCTCTTAACACTTGCTGCCAATAGTGACGTGACAGTACTGGGCCAAAACTATACATCTCTGACAGGAAAGCGAAATTTGCTGAAGGATAAATGAAAATGAAAACTTAGGGTGAAGGCGATGTGCAATTTCAAAACAGAAAATGTAATGTAAATATATAGAGTGAAGGATTGCAAAATAGTTAAAATAGTGTATGTTACCTCACGATGTGTTGATGTTTTTTTTTACCGTAGACTCCATACCGTACAGTTGACATTAATAATAAGTGAGTTTGTGGAGTAATATTACTGTCCAATATTTACCCTTCTATCACGCCTCAGCAGTGACATAAATTTTTAGACTCACACCAGAGACTATGTACTGAGGGACGCCTTGGTCACCCCGTACTCTTCCCTTCAGTTGACGTGCTACCTACGGGGCTCCAAACAAGATGGTGGCGCCGCAGGGAAACGCTGAGCATCGACTTGAAATGTGTGTGAGTGTGAGTCTCAGAATACGAGGAGTCAGAACCTATACTTTCACGCGTCCCTCAAGAAAACAGTGTCCAGAATGGTGAAATAAATGAACACGCATGCAAGACGAACTATGAGAAAATGAATACATAATAAATACAGAATACAAACATGACGATGCAATGGTTAGGAATGTAAGACTCAAAAATATGTGTAGCTTCGAAAAGGTGAATGTCCGTTAAGATAGTGAACCATTTTCTTGCTTACTTTTATGAGCGCGATAACGATAACCGCATTAATAGAAG
>JAXIVD010001143.1:90000-92500 GCA_036785275.1 Cancer borealis
GGTAAGTTTATGTTTAGTTAGGGTTAGCTAGGTTTTTATTTTAGCCCAAAGTTAGGTTTTGTAATGTACGTAAATTAATTAGATATCAGTTCTAGGTAGAATTGCATGAATTACGTTATAAAAACCACGGCAATATTTATTCTCCTCTGATCGGTTTTTATACGTTTTTTATGTTTTTTTAATCGGAAATTTTAGGTTGATGAAAGGGAGTGAGACTTCTTAGAATATAGCTTTCCGATTTCTGATAACAATAGTAATGGTTACCAAATTAACGGAAAAACACATCCAAACCTACAAAAAAATAGATTCGTCCTGAAATTCTTTGGGTGACATACGAAAAGTTACCTCGGTGATGAGGGTGATGGTTGAAGGTGATGGGTGAATGGGGAAGGTGATAGTGGTGGATGAAGTTTGATGGGTGATGAGTGATGGCTGTGTTACTTCAGAAATGTTTATGTATTTTTTTCAGTGTACAGGATATACTATAAATTGCATTCACATAAGTTGGATTCCTAGGAGTGCCGTGATTCCTAGCCGTGTTTGTTAGGACGCTACTGATTGACTGGATTCCTCTCCCTCACATTATGCTAGGCTGTCATTCTCACATGTTCTGGCAATACATGTTTCTATATTATTTAACATAGCTCTTCTATACTAGACACGCCATTTTGGTTGATATCACTAGACGCAGCAGTGATTGTAGACTCTAAATAAGTTTGTCAAAGCTCTATAAAACAAACAATAAAGAAATCATGACAAGTTTAAGTGAAGTAATAATTCCGAAATGTGTAGCTATACATATCATTGTCACGTGTAGCAGTTATTGAAAGAATATAATAATAAATAGTTGCTCACACTCATGAAATATCTTCTGAATACAAAGATACGACCAGTTGAGAGATGAATTATTGCATTAAAAGCGAGACATTATTATTTTTACTAGCATGTCACCACCACTTCCACGCTCGCCACACCAGCACCCGCAGTGGCAGCCAAAGACGGCACCGCGCGGCAAGACACAGGTGGTTACAGTGTGGCGGGTGTCAAGGAGGCTCTGACGTGTTCCTAGAAATAGTTATGGGTATTGCTTATCTTGTGTTTTATCTCTTATTTGAGTACACCATTGTATTCAGGAGGCGTTTTTTTTTTTCAAGTTGAAATTGTATGTGTTTCCGTATTCATTCAATAACTGATGTACGTGACACTGATATGTAAAATGAAGTATAAACTCATAACTTTTTTTTTCTTTGTTTACAGTGCATAGACAAACTTATTTACATTCTACAATCACTGCTGCGTTTAATGATATCAACCAAAATGGCGTGACTGGTATTATAGGTGAGTTAAGACCAATAATACAAACACATGTGAAAGACAGCTTATAGCATACTGTGAGGAAGAGGAATCCGGCCAATCAGCAGCGTCCTAACAAACCCGGCTAGGAACTGCGTCACTCCTAAGCGATTCAACGTAATAGACAAATTTCCAAGTAAAGCTGGGCTAATTTTATACTTTTCAATTTTAAAATGTGACGGGAACAATTTGTGAACACTTGGTAATTAAATTTACATAATTTCGTCCGTGGTGTGAGTAACTACAGAACGATGTAGGTGTGTCATGATAACTACAACACATGGTATGGTAATAGGGTCATGTGTGCCAAGTTGGGGTTCGTAAGTCATCACCTAAATAGTACTTGACACCTGGCATGTGACTCTCAGTTGTTTGTTTCTAGTTTTATTTTTGACTGACTGCGGTGGAAAGTATCACTCACTGTCAAACTGATATGCTTCTACTTTTGGCATGGTTACTGGACCTATTATTATAACGAGTGTTTATTGTTCTGTCCTCGTAATGGCGTGTCAAGATGATAGAACATTCATAACACAGTAATGCAGATTTATTTTTACTTGTATTTCATTATATTGAAGGCTGAGTGGCGGAACATTTCACAACCCTTTTGGAGGCATGATATTCGTGTTACATTTCACATTGCATTCTAAAAACAATCATTATTCTTTTACAGTTAAGTGCGTAGTAGTTTGTAGAATAATAGTGGAAATCTTTTACATAATCCTGATATAAGAGATTCGAAGCTAAGGTTCATAGATGCGGACAGTGTAAACAGAAGTCCAGTCCGCCAGGGTGAGGGAGGGAAGGGCGGAAGTGTTAAGGTGTTATTGTCTGCACTTCTCCCTCCATCACGGCCTAAGGTAGGTAGAGGGTGTCTGGTAGCGAGTGTTTGGCAAACCTTATCTTTCCTTCGTCAGGAAAACTAGACCTGCGTACTTGCTGACATGTGTGTGTGTGTGTGTGTGTGTGTGTGTGTGTGTGTGTGTGTGTGTGTGTGTGTGTGTGTGTGTGTGTGTGCGTGCTAGCATCTGGTGTTTACTGCTGTAGACAATTTTTTTCTTATTCAGCGCTTACGAGGCAGTGGCAGATGCACTCTTGCCCTAGACCAGTGGTATTCATTGCGCGTCTCGTGACGACTCAATTTGCA
>JAXIVD010001143.1:97500-98609 GCA_036785275.1 Cancer borealis
TTTCCTGCTACTCTTCAATGTGTGCTTGTTATAAGGGATCAAACTTTATGTAAGTTACATGAATGAACAATGTACAAGGTGTGTGTGCAGAGGGAGGGGGGGTTAAGCCGCACTGCCATGGGAGCGACTCTTGTTCGAGGGAAGCTTGTATGACCCTGGACAGGCGTGGACGAGGTCGAGGTAGCTGTGAAAGGCTGAACATACTCACATCGGACGTGATGCACCATCGGCGTGGCTAAGGACGGCGGGACGCACGCCAACCTCCGTCGAAAGTATAGATTCAAGAAGAAGGTAGAGAAAAAAGATAAATCAGCGCAGAAACTTTATTGTCAGCTTTTATACAAAATAATGTGCGTTTCTTTAATTATTTTTCATTATATATGTGTGTGTGTGTGTGTGTGTGTGTGTGTGTGTGTGTGTTGTGTGTGTGTGTGTGTGTGTGTGTGTGTGTGTGTGTGTGTGTGTATCGCTGTTGCTCAAAGACTTTTTTAACGCAAGTATCAAAAAATAGTAAATGTAGTTTATCAAGTCGCTGCACTTTTTTTGAGTAAATCTCATAAATAATCACGTGTGTTTTCTTAGTGCGGGTTGAGAGTGCATTAAGCAGCAGCACATGAGGCCGATTCCACAGTCGCTTCACAAGCAACTTAATTAACGCACTGAATCCCCAGCGTGGAGGAGCATCGACGCGGAGCTACGGACAGATTGTTACCGATCACCTCCAGGTGCAAAGTGTCATGACGGCGCACTCCCAAGGATGAATGTTAAGATCTCAAAGAGCTGCTCATGTAAACACAGCGTGAATGACAGCGAGTGTGAAATCGTCTCATGGTTGTTGCAGCTGACTGCAGCGCGGGGGCCGAGTATTCCAAGCCAGGGAAGCAGCAGGCGATCCACCCAAGCCGCTGCTTGGAGACCAGAGCGTGACTTTCCGCGCGAGTCCCTGTTGGTTTATCGTGCGTGATCCCGTCCTACATTCCTAAGTCAAATGGTTGAAGTTGTCCTTGACAGAGTGTTCGTGAGGGATGAGCACGATCACAAGACTTGAGGCAATGCGGCGAATGTTCCTTCCTTGGGCTCCATCTTGTGTCACGTGTGACTCTTGATTC
>JAXIVD010001144.1:2500-20000 GCA_036785275.1 Cancer borealis
ATTCCTTGATGACGCAATTGCAAACTGACGTCAAAATAAAGAGAGAGAGAGAGAGAGAGAGAGAGAGAGAGAGAGAGAGAGAGAGAGAGAGAGAGAGAGAGAGAGAGAGAGATTCAGTCCAAAATTAAACACGCTCAAGGTGTTAAAAAAGAATAATTGAATACAAAAGTTACGGGAATTACAGGAACTAATAATTTTAAGTGGAGTGACGACAGAAATATCCTCCTTCAAAGGTTTTAATTTAACTTTTTCTTTCCACATCAAACAACCGTGTGTGTGTGTGTGTGTGTGTGTGTGTGTGTGTGTGTGTGTGTGTGTGTGTGTGTGTGTGTGTGTAGGGGCGATCGAGTGATAATGGGCAGTATGAGTCAAGAGAAATGAGCGGAGAATGGGCGCTGTTGATCAGTCAAAAGTGGTTTATTTTAGTGACACTTAACAAGGCAATTAAGGATTTAAACTAACGAAATTTTTATAACGAATTAAATTAGTTATATTATTTTACGATAGGTAGCTACTGTATGAGGAATTTCCAAGCATAATTTTGATCTTATCTTCTGATCATCATTACGATGCTGGTACACTAGGTAATTACTGACTCACTCTTAGGGAAATATAGTCCATGTCATAATTAATTTCACTTACAAATAAATAAATAATGTTAAGGTCTTTTACGTTATACTATACTAACACACCATTACCTTTATACTTAATGATGTAATTTTAACTATGGTGTAGTTTGCATAAAATTACCAATATAAAGTAACCCTTAGACCTTGTTAATGGAAAGTTAATTGGCAGAACAGGAAATAAAGAATAAAATAAAATAACATCAGATGCTCCTTACTTAAAACAGATTCTTCACTTCATATCTACGTTAGTTTAGGTATGAATATAATCACATACAAGGGGTAAATCACCTCTAGTCTATCCATTTCTTCACTATCCTCTACAGCCTCAAGATCTTAGGGAATATTATGTAATCAAGACGCCATATTGCGTACCTGCTACCAGTTACCTTTCAACACCACCATTTCACACAAACCTTTACTCCTTACTCACCTCCATTTATTAATCCCAACGTTGGATGACCCAGCAAACCATGGATCCAGGATAAATATACATCTAAACGTCGCTGCATTCTTAATACCAGCTCGTAGTGCAGGATTATCATGGAGACGTAGACCTTTTCGAAACCAATGCACTACATGTTGCTTGGGTTTCGCTTTTATCACCTCACCAGTCATATTTGTGATCACTTAGGTAATATCACTTGTTAAAAATGTATCACCTCTGCACATGTTAGACGGATAAGAGGTATTCACAGCAGTAGTGGGAGACACATACGCAGACCTCGGTGGCTCGGCTAAACACCGTCTGACTGACTGAGGCGTTCACCCCAACATGCCTCATCCAACGTGACTTCACAGACTCCCAAACTACCAACTTTCACAACATAAAACCAACACAATTCACCTTTCACATACACAAACTACATCTTAAACACCATTTCACTATTCCCTACTATTTACTAAGCTATATATACTAATAGGCAGTAGTAACACCTTTCAAACTCTTATAATGGCGATAGAATATATAAAGTCAGTTTTCAAGATAATATGGCAGCTAATGGTTAGGCTGAGGCAGCGTCGTATGCAACGTGACCTACAGCCAATCAGAACAAGACTATAATCAGGGCTAGACTCAAACTATCTAATGGGTGGATCTAACTATCATAAGAACATAAGGTAATGTTAATGTGGTGATTAATGACTATCTAGCCGAAGAGAAATGTTTGGAAGATGTTGCATGGTGGTCGACGGTGTGAATATTTGTCAAAGGAAGTGTCTGGTAACTTTAGTATTGAGGGGGGGGGGGAGAGAGAGAGAGAGAGAGAGAGAGAGAGAGAGGGTGACTTGAAAAAAATCCGAATAGAACATTATCCTCACTACTAATACACTCTCACATTGCTATATTCAGAGTTACATCAATAATTTAAGGTAAAAACTTCCATTACTCACGCCAAAATAAGCTTAAAACTATTTATATTTTACAGGTCCCAAGAAAAAAAAAAAAATTGAATTGACATGGTGAAATATGTAAAATTCATGGTGTTACTATTTCAGCTTCGATCGATTCATTAATGTCCCCAAAATGTCAAGCTGTCACCTAATGGAAAACAGAAAAAAATCACTATTAAATACATTGAACAATCGAGGTCATATGAACAATTAGTGTCAAACAAAGGTAATTATGACTAGAACTGCGATGAGTGAAGTCTGATAAGGTCTAGGAGAGAGAGAGAGAGAGAGAGAGAGAGAGAGAGAGAGAGAGAGAGAGAGAGAGAGAGAGAGAGAGAGAGAGAGAGGAGTAATTATGCGATAGATTTCACTCTTACGTCATGTCATTTTGGCATCACCTAACTATACATTTCAATGCTATCTCTCTCTCTCTCTCTCTCTCTCTCTCTCTCTCTCTCTCTCTCTCTCTCTCTCTCTCTCTCTCTCTCTCTCTCTCTCTCTCTCTCTCTCTCTCTCTCTCTCCTTGCTAATATAAATTATTTAAAGAAAGGTCTAATTAACTTATAAATTTCAAACACAAGAGATAAGATCCAACTCAGGAATATTCTGGCATCAATTTTCTCACGTGTTGCTACAGGAGGGAACTGAAAGAGAGATATCGATCCTCCCAGACAACCTGTTAGCTGCCCCCTTCCCTCCCACACACACACGGGTTCTAATAAATGACAATGCTATTAAACGTATACAAGGTTGAAATATTATACTGAGAAATGATTGAAAGAAAAATGATGGAACGTGTCATGGATAATTATATATATTGCGCCGTGTGCCATTTCAAGTCACGTTGGAATATAATCACGGCCCGGAAGCTTCCTTATGAATTATTCTATTTTGTATTACCTTGATGAACATGCATTACATTACAATAATCCTCTCGCTTGATTAATAAGAAACACCATTATGATATTATAATCAACACCCAAATTGGAGGTAAAAAAGCCAGTTCTATATTGTTATATTAATTTGATTGTATATGGATATAAAACCATATTAACTACTGACTATATAGGATATTACAGCTATGCATATATTAGGTTACGTTAGGTGAATAATTTGAAACTCAAACCAAAAAGAAATAATGTTGGATATGGAAGAGCCATAGAAGGATTACTTAGATAAACGCCTATTGTAAGGGTGATATATGAATCAAAATGCACGGGAAGGCTGAAGTATACAGTTCAGTAATGTTATATGACGATGAAGAACGTGTATTGATCAGTGAATACACCCTAGAATACCTTAGCACACACGGTGCAGCTGTCACGTGTAACACCACGCTGGCCAAGGAGACCCACTAGCTGCCCCTCCCCTTACCTTCCTCTGTCTCCGCCCATCCACTTTACCTCCAATGTAGCTGATGAATAAGATGAAGAGGGATACGTCATCCAGACCCTTTGCAGCATTACATCCACTACCTCTGAACACACGGGACAACCCCAAGGTACAGTGCTCCCTCCAATTTTGTGACCGAGACCAATCTCCATCTCCTTAACCCCAGGTACAGTGAAATGGTAATTTAAATTGATTTTCTTATGGATAATGGTAATGTTTATGTTTTTCTGTATTTTTCTTTATTGTAGGATGTATGATAACATGTATTTGTGTACAAATAAGGGCAAAAATATGACTAAAATCACCATAAGGTTAATGATGCAGAGCCCACCATGAGAAAGTCAAAGTTGGCCTAGACCAAGAGGTAAGGCTGGTGTCATTGAACCAGTCACCATTTGTGAACCTGTTACTTGGTGCCGCCACTATTCAAACGGGCCCATAATTGAAGCTACAGGTGGCCACGAGGGGTTAATCAACTATCTGCGACATACCTTCGTGACCTTCGGAATACCAGATGAGTTGGCAAGCGATGGAGGACCTAAGTTTACTGCAGCATCTACGAAGGCATTCCTACAAAACTGAAGTGTTCACCATCCCCTTAGTTCCATTGCCTTTCCTCACTCTGATTGCAGGGCAGAAGTGGGCGTAAAAACTATCAAGCGTCTTATCACCAGCAATACAGAACCACGCGGTGAACTGAACACAGATGCCTTGCAGCGAGTTTTCATGCAATACCATAACATCCCGGATCCTGAGACTAATAAGATATCGCCCACTATGTGCATCTTTAGTCAGCCAATAAAGGACTTCATCCCCATATTGCCTGGGTGATACAGACCTCACCCTCACCTCACTGCACTTGGCGAGACAATGGAACAAAGGGAAGAAGTTGTGACGTGACCACTAGAGTGCGAGATACTCATCCTAAATATTTCAAGAAAAATAAATAAACTGAATACATATTTTATTTATTGAAGTTGATGAAAGTAGTACAGTGTAAACACATACATCTAGGAATTACATAATGCCCAAACTATTAACATTAATAGTATAATTTATATAAACTGTTTGACAACTTTTGATGTATGATAAAATTTTCTTAGAATAGATTAAGTGAAGAACCTCAATCAATACACAATAACCTTCATGATAAGGGAGTAATTTTGATGTCAGTTTACATGGAGAAGTGAATCTTGACAATTACCTTCAACTAACATGATTGTATAATTGGGATATATATATATATATATAATATATATATATATATATATATATATATATATATATATATATATATATATATATATATATATATATATATATATATATATATATATATATATACAGTAGAGCCCCATTTAGCGCGCGAGAATTAGGTGGATGAACGCGGTCACGCAAATTAAATTCGCGCTAATTGAACAAGGTAACCAATATGAAAAAAAATATTTGGTGCAGTGGGTCTGACTTTTGGGTTTGATAATTACTCAAAATAATCACTCACATTAAAAAAACAACTCACCTTTCTAACATGGGGGCGCTGGTATCTAGGGGATGGGGTTGTGAGGCAGCTGCAGGGTTAATAAGTAGAGCCCCCACTGTCATTGGCACCTTGATCTCATCTGGTGTGACGTTCTCAAAACCTGGAATCCGACATGCAGCAGCAGCATCATCCATCAAGGAGTCTGAGTGTCTCTGAACTTGGCCGCGCTTGGCGCAATTTTCAAAATTCAGTCGTGGTAGCTGCTCGCACTGACTGAGGCTTTCGCGCTAATTTTTTTTTTTTTTGGTAGATGATGGCTCGCGCTAACTGTGGTTCGCGCTAATTGATCTCGTGCTAAATGGGGTTCTACTGTGTGTGTGTATATATATATATATATATATATATATATATATATATATATATATATATATATATATATATATATATATATATATATATATATAAATATACAATTAAAACTGGGATTATGCAATTTCAATGCAATATTTGAAACAAAACTTTCAATAACTTAAGGTACATTTTGTATTTGCTGGTTTGAATGAATGAAAAAAATGATAGTCAAGTTTTCATGTAGTACAAACATACTCTTCTGCTACAATGTAAATGAGGAAGATATACATTGGTCTCTGGCTTCAATACCCACACACACATACACACACACACACACACACACATACTTTATTTATGTATTATATATATGTATATATCAACTTTACATAATCTTTGGCAATACATATCTTACATATTTATAGACATATACACACTAGTATTTACAACTTAAAGCTCTACTGAAATGTTTCAGTTCATTTTAGTAAATGTTCCAGAATTATGATGAGGAGTTGATGTAGTGTGAGAAACTAAACCAAACTGCATTCTTCTAAAGTACATAACATTATGTAATATTTTGGTTACTCTTTCAGATAAGTGTTCCTGTACGCATTCAATGGGACCTTTCACACACCACGTTGCACACGCCCACAACACGGCGCAAACGCCCAAGCCAGTAAGGACGTGTCTGTCCTTGCTGGCTACTAGTGACAATGGCAGCTTGCACACAAGGGTCTAGATGACTGATGAAAGAAGGTTGGGACAGAAAGGCGTGTCGGACCCGCGCACAGAAATGCCCGTGTGAAAGAGGCCTTAAGGTACATCTTGAGCACCTTACTTAACTTGTTTTATTACAGGACTCCAATTTTTCCTCTGCATTAATTACAACAAAGATTACAAAAGCAGCATCCAAGTTTGTGAGTCAGCTGCCACAAGGATAGGATAGGATGCAAGTAACACGTTTTGTTTTTAATCTAACCAAAAATGATTTTCTACTTACTAGGTGTCCATAATATTGCATGACTTCAAGACCAGTGACAGTAGTGTAACAAGACCATTTTAAGGTGTAGGACCGAGTAATGCAGAGCAGCCTATACACTTCACAAAAGATCACCATCACGAAATATGAGCATTATGAATAATGAAATGAAACATGAAAAACTATGCTCAATAATTTTCATATTGACAATTTGTGAGATTTTATAGAAACTAATATCTAAAGACTTGAGGAAACAAGTATTGAGATACAAGACGTAAAAAGTTTCTTCATGATAAGTCATATAAGCTTCACTTATATTGTAGCTTAGCAAATTCTCACTTCAAATTTAGGAGTTCAATGTTTATGATTTCATTGGAATTTCAAGTTACATATACAATGGATGTGATGATTTATATTTCTCATTATCTGAGAAAAGTATTAGAAAATTAAATGTAGAAGTAGTTTTCATAGTCATTGTATGAATGTGCCCTGCGGGTCCTGGTGGCTGAAGGCAGCTCATCTCCATCATCATCCACAGCCGTCTCTATCAGGTCAGCACTCTGGGTCCACGGCAGCTGAAAATACAACTCATAAGTATATTGGAGCACTTTAAAACCAACTTAAACGGAGTATATAAATTTGATTAACTTCTATATCTATCTATAAACCAGGAGAGTAGCCTAGACTCAGCATGCATACACACACACCCATGCATACATACATACACTTACACTCCTCTCACTTAGCTCCAAGGCCCCTAGAAGAGAGTCACCCTGCCCAACACGGCACGTTGAGTCGAGTCTCACGTAAATATGGTTATGACTTTTATGGTCTATTCACTTACTTTCTGATTTCTATGCTTCTCTGTTTCAGGTTTTGGTGATGTGGTTCTGCTATTCATAACATGTGAAGCTGTAGGACTCCGTCTCTACCAAGAACTTCACAGTGAATTGGAAAGTGACAATTATGCACCTGTGGTTTATGAGGAAATGCTACTTAGAGAAGTATTGATGGTAATGCTGTAATGTCTCATAATTTGAAGCACCGAGAAACTTATCTTTAAAATTTATCTGAAGGAATAGCCATGAGAGGAATGGAGGTGTAGCAGTGTGAAGTGTCCACCCTCCACCTCCACCTGGGTCACTCTATCCTGGGTGGACACTTCATCCTGCTACACTGGCCAGCCTCCCTCACAAAGATCCCGGCCAATATCAATGAACAAAACACTGCCTAGAGCTTCAAGAAATCTTACCGCCCTGACAAACTTAACACACCCAGACATACTTGACTATTCTACTCTTACACTTGACTAAAACTATTCTGGTGCTCTTCTAACCATATTCAGTCACATTTTTACACTGTCAGACATCAGAATTGTGCAACCTTCCTTACTTTTCCTTTATATCTTTCATCTAACCCTGTCTCACATTTCATCTTTACTTCCTTTCCTACATACAGATACACCCTCACCACTGAGACGGAATTCACTCAGACCTAAAATATACAACCACACCCCCTACACACACACACACACACACACACACACACACACACACACACACACACACACACACACACACATGAATATAAGTTTTTGTTCATTAAAAGCAAGACGAGAATAAATACAAAAGCTTTATACCTTCCGTCTTACTGCCGTTGATGTGAAAGGTGATGATGCCGGTCTGCGGATCCTTACGGGAGGAGATGGACACTCTTCCTCCTCCTCCTCTACCTCCCCTACCCTACACACACTCGAACTTACATGGTAGTTTCTATTGGTAGTTTTAATGTTATTATTGTGGCATTTATTACTTAAGTTGCCAGTACTGTTGTTATTGAGGTTTGGGGTAATAGCTGGCATGTTAATAGTGACAGTTGAGGTTCCATTGGGTGAGATGGTGATGGTGGTGGTGGATATTAAGCCTTCCTGGGGACCTTCTGTAGCTGAGTCAGGAGAGGAGGAGGAGGAGGAGGAGGAGGTAGTGGTGGTGGTGGTGGTGGTTGAAGTATTATTTGGTAGCGTTGAGTTATTTTCAGTTATTCGGTTAATGTTCGTTCTTCTCACTGATGCACGACAAACTGATTCTCTGAAAAGATTTAATTTGTTTTAATTTTTTAATGTGATTTTGTCATGCTCTCTATGAATTTATGGTTTATTTTAGCACATAATTGTAGTGACTTAAGTTAATTTGGTCATGAATAGAAATAGCTTGTGCTCAGTATTTTTCATTAATAAGTGAGAGGTGACAGCATCAAAATGACATCATCATCCATAAACAGCAGTGGATTCAGCTTGCTTTCTCCACCATCAACATTAACTAGACTTAAACCTTGTCCTAAAGTGCAATATTTACATGTATTTTACCCTTCTTAATGAATATCCTTTTTACTGAGAACTGAAGACTTTATTATTATTATTTATTCCAAACTAGTCTCTTCACGATACATGAAAGTGTACTACAATACTTAGTTACCATACAAGTTTGCAATACCTGAGTGTGGTAAGGGAAGTGATGTGGGCGTGGGTTGGGGTGAGGGTAGGGGTGTGGCGCACTACTAAACATGCATGGTCTCGGGAAACCCAGCGTGAGGTCAGTCTCAGCGGCCTTTCATCTTGGTGCAATTTGCGTTCCCTTCCATCGTTTCGCCGCACCTGACGGAACAGATTTGAGTTAGGTGAAGCAGTTTTTCATGTGTGTAGAAAAGTGTTTAGGAATAGAGGTAGGAGGAGAAAAGTAAGTGCATGGTGGGAAGGTGAAATAAAGGAGGTTATACTTTATATGGAGAAGACATAGCGATAGAATTAATGTATTTGATATGTGACCTTGTGAGAGAAATATTAGATTTGTGAAAGAAGGTACACGTAACTATTTCCTGCCAGGTGAAAAATACTGAATCAATAAGTCATTTTGTGCTGCAGGATCACCAAATATTTTATCACTCATTACAAAATATTTCATGTATAGACGGTAAGGAGCCTTGGAGTACCTCATAGATGGAGAAATGCTGAATGTTATCTTGAATGTTGTTGCACAAGAGAACAAGTTGTGCCAGTTCCTCACAGGTTGTCTTGTCACTCACTAGAAGACTCTTGTACTGAGACTGAAAGGAAACAAGAGTGAGCTACTGAGATAATACATGATCGGCTCAACTGAAAAATAGTAAATAGAATAATAAAATAATAAATCTGAACGAAATTTAAGCTTTAATAACAAGGGCAAGAAGAGAAATTAATAACATTACAGGAAGCATCAGAATTTATATCACAAAGTATTGAACTTCCTCCCTATATTCATAATTTCATGCATTCCTAGATCACCACTACTACTACTACTAATAATACTACTACTACTTCTACTACTACTACTACTACTACTACTACTACTACTACTGCTGCTACTATTATTACTACTACTACCTACCCCCGCAACAAGGGCCCCGTCGTACACCCGCACAAGGCCTCCAGGACGCATCTTGAGGGCGAGGCGGGAGTCTCCTCGAGGATAACAGGACTGCAACTCGGCCGGTCTTGAGTCATCCTCCAGAGTCAAGATTGTTCTCATGATTCCTCCTGTGAAACAATAAACAAACCTTACACATCTATCAAGATCTAGAATGAATTTAAGAAGGAATATAGGAAGAGTTAATTACTGACCTGTTTTTCTGACTGTGACCTCCATTGTTAGGTAGAAGAGGTTAGGGTCGCGGTGTTTCATCTTGAATTTAGACAAGATGGACTGAACCAATTCTCTGCAGGTGGTACTGTAGGCGACGCAGACGGTCTTGTATTCCATTTCTTGCATGAGACATCGCACCCACACCCGCACGGTCGTCTGTAAGGGTGAATGAACAAAGTATTAATAAGCGGTACAACAAAGTCCTTTAATGCTTGCTTGCCTGTAGGGAAGGATGGATGGCGAGGAGTTAAATCTTAGTTCTTTGATATTTCCTACTGAATGGAATACTACATAGATGAAGACCGCAGGAAGGAGGAGGAAGAGAAATAAAAATGCTACAGGTGAAATTTACATCACGTCAACTTCCTTCCTTCCACACACACACACACACACACACACACACACACACACACACACACACACACACACACACATTGAAGTGGTGGTTTACGTAGTTTTCGATGATTTATCACTTGATTGGAGAGTGTGGGTGTATGGCAGCATAATTACATACACTCGACCCTAAAAACACTCCCAATGGATGTCTCGGCAGGAGAAAGCTGCGGTAGTAGTGGATGGTAATGACTGGGTGCGTAGGTGGGCGGGTGGGCGTGTGCTGTACTCCAGGCAGCCCTCCACTACCTCAAGCCAACCCACCCGCCCACCCACAGCCCACCGCCCGTCCTCCTCCTACTACCTGTGTGCCATAACCTCACACACACAGACACACAGACACAGACACAGACACAGACACAGACACACACACACACACACACACACACACACACACACACACACACACACACACACACACACACACACACACACACACACACACACACACACATACACACTCATACACGAACCTGGGAAACTTATCGAAAACAATTGGAAAGAATGTCAAGTACGTCAGAAAATTGCATTGACCTCTGAATTTTCATTGTGTGTGTGTGTGTGTGTGTGTGTGTGTGTGTGTGTGTGTGTGTGTGTGTGTGTGTGTGTGTGTGTGTGTGTGTGTGTGTGTGTGTGTGTGTGTGTGTGTGCGTGTGTGTGTGTGTGTGTGTGTGTGTGTGTGGAGATAGTAACATGTTTGTTGGTGTTAAATGTCAATCGAGTGATGAAAACCTTGCTTGCTTTTTTTTTTCTTGTTTATATTCTTACTTCTCACAACGTAACTTGAGAAACTTTAAGTGACTGACTATTGTGTATATATATATTGCGAAAAAGAGAAAGATTATAACATTTAATTACTACTACTACTACTACTACTACTACTACTACTACAACCACTGTGAATCGCAAGCATGTAAGGCCCTCGGGTCTCTACTTCACCTCCGGCAGGAAACACATGACCTTGAGACTTGCACCTTATGGCAATGCAAGTTTAACAAGGAGAGGACCCTGCCACGCCCTACTACGGCACCCTAACACGCGGGAACACCCTTGGAAGTGCATGTGACGTACTGATACTGACTTTATTTTTGTTTTTCTGAGAGCACACGGACGCGGTACTGAGAAAAGGTCAGGTTGGAACAGTCACGTAGGAAACATTATAAAAAATACCTTTCAACCTTCTTCCTCGTGTGTGTGTGTGGGGGGGGGGAGGGAAGGGGTTGTGGGTGATTGCGTGCGCCTGTCAGCACTCCAATAAGACATGTGAGAGAGGAGGGAGAGAGGGAGGAAAGGTCAGTGTTAGGTTTATGTGGGTTACGAGTTGTCACTCATGACCCAACACGCATTCCTCTATCCTTCCTACACTCCACGCACGCGCACGCACACACACACACACACACACACACACACACACACACACACACACACACACACACACACACACACACACACACACACACACACAATCACGACCCACTTCTCCCCGCCCACCTAATCCTCAACTTACGCTATGAAAACATTGACAAATACTCATGTTATTGCACTAACTGACCCAATGCTTTCATAGTGACTGAGTGAAGCTGGGAGGCGATGCTATATTTAGAAGAATTAAATGTGTAACAAAGAAAGAGAAGAAGAGAGGCGAGGAGAAGTGAACAGATAAATTATAAACTAAAATAAAGAATAAGAATGATAATAATGATAAAAAAAGAAGATGGATGGAGGATAGAAAGTGTAGTGGATAACGAGACAGATAAAATAGAGTAACAAGAGTGGAAAGTGTTTAGAAAGTGGGGGGAGGAGGAGGAGGAGGAGGAGGAGGATAGAGGCGAGAGACAGAAACAGACAAAGAGAAAGGAAGTTAAAAAAAGAAGAAAAACAGGAATAAAACTTAATAAAAGAAAGAGAATGTGGATAGAGGACAGCTAAGGGTGTGGTTCTGACGTGGAACACTGCCCAACCACAACCATGTAACACCTTGCCGGGCACTGTAACCCAACGGAACACACTCTACATTCAACCACATAGAGGCGAGAGTCTTGTAAGGGGCAGTGAAGAGGGAGAGTTTGAGAGACTTGTATACGAGAGTTAGGAGGGGTGTTGGGCGTGTTTCTGGGGTTGGGTGCGGTCAAGAGGGTGTGAGGGGAAGGGAGGGCGTGGTGTGGTGTGGTGTTGGTGCCTTATGCTGAGGGAGGGAAGAGAAAAAGGAAGGGAGAGTCCTAAAAACTACTCCAATTCTACTCCCAAGGCTCTCTTTCTTAATCTGCCTCACTGCACTCGTGTTCTCATTTAACTGCCCAGCTACCCTTCCCAGCCCTAGACGGAGGATGACACCAGTAATAGCGCTCATTATACGCCATCAATGGGAGGAGATGCGACGCGAGGATGGAGGAAAGAAAGAGGACAAAGGGAAGGAAGGAGGGAGGGAATTTTTTCATTCATAAGAATCGAAGGGGCTAGGCCGAATGAAGCTAGAATGGAGCTCTTTGATGCCTTTCATAGATAGGGCGATGAAAGGGGAGAATCTTCCTTACCAGAGGGTGAAGGCAGCAAGATGAAGGACAAACTAAGGAAAATAACTTCAGATTAACTCATTTCCATTTTAACGTGTTGAAATCCTACCTAGAAAAACGTCTGAAGAAGATTTCATACATCAACTTAACTAACTTGCATCATCATTGCAACATTTCTAACACTTTTATGAAGCCATCAACTCCACCCCAGTATACGTGTCAGCTGTTCCTAGCAAGACGGAGGTAAGGTTTCTCCAGCAGACTTTCACGGAAGGCAGCAACGACGTGGTTAGGCAGTGCATCTCCCGCTCACCGCTCCGCCCAACGTCGTTTGTTTACGTGTCGTGAGCACGCTTGGCGGCGCACCGTAAGTGGTTGGTACGCTCGCACTTACATCTCACGCCATTAAACACCCTCGCACACCTTCCCTCTCACCTGTACCTACCTGCACACCCTTACACACCTTCCCTCTCACCTGTACCATCTACCTACCTACACACCTGCACACCTGAGCCAGTATATCACGACTCCTTCCTTGACGCTACCAGTAAGATCAATAAAAAAAAAGTCTTAAAAGACAACGCTACGCTCAAGGGAAAAAAAATGTATAATAAAGTTAATAAAATACTTTACAAAACATGGGGATTTCTAGAGTTTTAGCTTATCGTAAAACTCAAAATTGATGGAGAACGCGAAACACAGTGGGAGTGAAGTCATTACGACAACTTCATTGACTTTAGGCCGTGACTTTACACAGGTAGACAAGACGAGAAGGAGGAGGAGGAGGAGGAAGAAGCAACTTTCCCCAGTGACCTGTGAACTCCCTCTCGTCTTCCCTTCCTTCCTTCCTTCCTTCCTTCACGACACGACACACACAACCTTCCAAGCCTCGACCTCCACCACTACCAAACTTTGACATATTCCTAATCATTTCCCTTTCTTCCTGTCTTCCTTTGAGCGTTATTAAAAGCAAAATTAACGTACTCGCTTCCCTTCCTATTTGTTTAATCCACTATATGATGCACTACATTTTTCTATCGCCTTTGTCACTTAAAAAAATGTATAAATATAATATATAAAAAAATCAAGCAATATAACCCTACTGTAAAAGACTTATTGTTTATAGACTTTACAAGAAAAAAAAAAACTATTAATATTCCTTACAATAAGACTACATCATCATCAATTCTAACGCCACTTATATTCTGCATTGTCCAAAAAGAGACAATGAATGCATGAAGAATAAATGAATAAATAGAAAAGAAAAGAGGAGGACAACTTTATTTTTCTCTAGAACAGGAAAAACGTCCACCCTCCACCTGTTCTGTCCCACTTCTGTCTGTCTGTCTGTCTGTCTGTCTCTTCACCTGTACTGCCTCTCAATACCTGGGATTCCTGGAGCTCATCTATAGGTCGTTCCCCCTCCCCCTCTCTCTCCCCCAGCCCACACCCCTTCCCCTTCCCCACCACTCGACCCTCTGCGGTCATACGACTTTGAGCTCCACTGCTTTTTCATATTTACTTTCGTACTCTTCTCTATTTTTCTTCTTCTTACGTTTTTAACACATCATTACCTAAAGGAATACTATTGGTGATGTTTTTGTAGCTAATACTTTATTAATATTATAGTTTCATCCGTCATTACTATAGCCTGTGTTTATTATCTTCATTAAGGAACCTATCCCATCCCTATACGCATTCTCCCGCTCTTTCTCCTTCCCTCCTTCCAGGCATTCTTCTGCATTCCTCGTAGAGTTGCCTTTCACGTCGCCTTCACACTTCCTTTCCGTCCCTTAGTTCAAAAGTTTGTTCCCTTATAGACAGACATACTGACACACTTAAATACAACTTAAGTGATACGTAAGTCTTGGGTAATTATCTGTCATGGTATTATAATTCGTCTTTGTAAGTACCAATTTGAGGTAAAGTAAATTAATGACACTTCTAAATTATTACATATCCATAAGTCAGTAACATAATTGAAACCGTAAGTATAAGTACAGCAAATAAAAGTTTAAAAATATATATAAAGTAAGTAATAATAAGAAGCAGTAACAATTTTTTTCCTTCTACCACCACCGCGTAAAAAAAATTGTTTAAAGTCAACGGAGAAAAATCGTTTGTTTAGTAACAAATTTCAATATACTCTAGCTCAAAATAACAAGCGTATTCTGCTGTATCTAATTGACTCTATACATCTTTTACGTAAACCTCATAGTTTTCGAGTTATTCAATAAAAAGTGTCTCCCTGCGGGAGAGACTTGGGCGCCGTTAAAGTCTACGGAGAAAAATCGTTTCCCCTATACAAATGAATGCTTTCAGGTCAATTTTGGTCAACAAATTTAAATTCAAGAAAAGTGGCTCCATATAGCTTATTATTGGTTATTGAAGAAGTACAACTTCAATTCATATGCTCTTTCCCGTTTATGTGACGGAAATATTTCTTATTATTTTCGAACCGAAAAATAACCAAAATTAAGGTTAAAAGCGTCATTTTACTGCGTAATTATTAGTCTTAGGCAATTATGTATTGAGACAAAGTTGTAGAGTTGCAAAATGTCTATCAGATGCTGCAAACATATTTCCAATATCTTTAATAACTTTTGAGAAAATGAGGAAGATAATAATTTCTGTGGCATAAAGGATGCCAATTTCAATATACTTTAACTCAAAAGAACAAGCGTTTTTTGCTCTATCTAATTGACTCAATACATCTTTTACGTAAACCTCATATTTTTCGAGTTATTTAATATAAAGTGTCTCCCTGCGGGAGAGACTTGGGCGCCGTTATTTAACAGAACACACACCTCACCGATGAACGTCAATAGTAATTATTATCGTACTTTATTACAAGGAAAGTTACTATTTCTCACAATGACGCACAGTTCCGGCACACTTTTTGAGGCCACGAGACGACAAACTGGCGGGAAGGAGAGAAGGCGGAAAGGAAATGCACGACGCTATGACGAAAGTTAGCAAGGCACTTGACACCCACTTCACTGACTTTGACGTGTGTGTGTGTGTGTGTGTGTGTGTGTGTGTGTGTGTGTGTGTGTGTGTGTGTGTGTGTGTGTGTGTGTGTGTGTGTGGATGTGTGTGCGCGTGGGTATGAGTTAGGCATCCCAAAGGTCATGGAGGTCAGGAAGGGGTCAGAGGAAGAGGGCAGGGCATCAAGAGGTCAAGTGTACGAAGTCAAGCTAAGGCGTTGACGGTGAATTTCAAAAGATATTTCTGGTGCCTCAGTCGCCCAACCCTCCCGGCTCCTCACCGCTCCACCCCGCTCCGATCCCTTATGACTACTAGCATTATCCATTATCAAGGTCAGGCAAAGGGTCACTAAGTCTGCATTACCTAAGGGTCGTTCACATATCATCTCAAGGTCACTGAAGGTTACATTCCAACGCTACAAGCTTGTGTTTTAGCTCCATATAGTGTTTTCATTGTCTCAAGAGTCGTGTTTGAAACGCATTTACGATTACTAAGTTTGTGTGAGTGATATGTGGCTTTAATACGTGCGGTGGAGTTTTCTAAAGACAAATTGTGATGAAAAATAGATTATTATTACCTCCGGGATTCTTAAATTACATCGAGTCGCCGAGTTGATTTCTCTCTTGCGGCTACGAAAACCAGATTAAGTTTGGCAGGTTGAAGAGAACTTGGCAGATGACACGTCAGCATTTTCTGGCATTAATTGAACTTTCTACAACCCTTGACCTGTAATACATCCATCCCATGAACTTTTTTTTATGTTATTAAATCTTTTTATAAACTTACTACCTTTATTTCACGTTTCCTTATTCTTTTTAATATGAAATAATTACGTATACATTAATTTCTACCTCTGAAAAAATTCCTTCATGGTTTAGAATCCATCCATATTATCATTAACATTATTATTCTTTTCGCAACATTTTTCGCAACAAAAAATACTTAAGTCACCTTCTAAAATTCCCTCCATTGTTAAAACATTCCAACACCACTTCCTTTATTTTCGTCCCACGCACAACACTGCTACACACTCACACTCGTAATAGCAACACTTCCTTCATTTTTAATAAGACAAGACGGAAAGATTGGCAAATTCACCTCATTTTTTCCTCCCACACACTCAGGCATTCATTCTTCACCTTTATGCATTCTACCTCTTCACCTCTATCGCGCCTGCACGCTATCACCACCACCACCACCACCACCACCACCTGTAACCTCCCATTGCTATTACACCCACAGTCACGGGAAGATTACAAGCATTTGAAATTCCCACGTTTATTTCACTCCCTTCCTTTTATAACTCCTCTCTCCCTCTCACTCTTTTTTTCTCCCTAACATAAAATAACCTAAATAACACACTTTTTATCCTACAATGAGAGCTAGTACACTTATAATACCCCTTTTACCCTCATTCCTAGGTCTAAAACATACACATACTAATACACGCACACACACACATACATACATACATACATACACGTGACCGGCGGTACCTCTGACCCATAACCTGAGGTGCAACACAACGGGATGTGGGTACGATTCACTATGACACAATACCCAAAAGTTACCTCAAAGCATGTGGGTTCCTCTTGCCTTGCCTTGCCTAGCCTAGCCTAGCCTAGCCTAGCCTTGCCTTGCCTTGCCTTGCCTTGCCTTGCCTTGCCTTGCCTTGCCTTGCCTTGCCTTGCCTTGCCTTGCCTTGCCTTGCC
>JAXIVD010001144.1:25000-95000 GCA_036785275.1 Cancer borealis
TCTTCTCTCCTGACACACATAGAACAGCAAGAATATCAGAAAATAAGAGAAGGAAGAGAGGAACAGGAGAAGACACAGACACATAAGAGGAAGGAATGACAGGAGAGAGGAGCTACGAAAGATGAATGAAAGGTAGGAAGACAACGACAGGTAATATAGAAAGGTAAACAACACTACGGGAGACTAAACGCGTGCCTCTCCTACCTGTCCACCTGCTATCTATCTACCTGTGTTATTATCTACTCGCCTATCTCCCCACCACTCGCTTCCCTCACCCCGACCGTCTCCTCACTGCATACCACCCACATTCCTTTCCTTCCTCCCTCCCACTACCCACTCCACCACCACCACCATCACCATTACGTCTTATCATCATATAGTACACCGTTGTTGTTGTTGTTGCTCTTAAGTGTATCATCATCATCATCAGTATTATTCTAACATACATCTTCCGTCTTTTTATACAGGGAAGAACAGACAAGAGAAGAAGGAGGAGGAAGAGGAAGACAGTGCTTAAGAAAGGAAATGAATGGAGAAAAACCACGAATAGAAGAGAGAATAATTGATAAAAGCGGAATAAATAAGGAATGAGAAGTAGTGAGGAGACAGGCGGGCTTAGTCGGTCACTTTGCGAATGTAGGTTAGATATCCGGACAGCCTGAAGGAGGGGGAAGGAGGGTGGTATTGCCTGAAGGAGAGGGAGGGAGGGAGGGAGGGAGGGAATGTAGGAGTAGGAATGGGAGGGAAGGTTGGAAGTAGGAATGGAATAAATGCATGAAAAATGAGGGAGGGAAGGAGAGAGAAATTTAAGATGAAAAGAATGAGGGTGGAAGAAATAGGACTCGAAATAGATGGAAGGAGGAAGAGAGGGAATGAATGTAAGTGGAGGAAGAGAAAGAGATGAAAAATAGTATAAAAAGGAGAAAAGGATGAAAGGAATGTTATCGTAAATTGGAAAAAAAAAAAAAATAAGGATAGTTGAATAGAACGGTGCTACTTTGGCTTGTTATCTACATGGAAAAATTATCTACACTGCACAAATATCATTTTGGAATGATATCTACATAGTAAAACATATTATATTTCATTAATGTTATTTGACAAGCAAGGGTGAAATACAGTTTGATATTATAATAATCAGGAAAATAAGTCCAGATTCGTGTTCAGCATGACCAAAAACCTCATTGTACCAATTTTCATGAGATTCGGAGATGTGAAAATTTGCATGAAATTTTGTCGGGTTACACCCTTAGAGTTTTTTTGATATATCACATATTTTGAAATAACTCAAAATGTTTGGGGTTTACGTAAAAAACATACAGAATATAAAAGAAAGAGCAAGAGACGCTTGTTCTATTGAGCTAAGATATAAGTGGATTGGAATGTAATTCTAGATGTAGGAGTGTAAAGTAATATTCATTAATTTCTTTCATAATTCTTTTATTTTCTTCATAGGTTTTAAAGTTATTGGAAATATGATGAGACTATGATGTATACATTATCAAACTTCATAAATTTACCTCAATACAATTTTCCCTTAGACTAATATTTACGTAGTAAAATGGGAAAACCTTTTTCGACCTCAATTCTGGTGGAATTTTCGGGCCACAAAATGGAAAATCCAAATATTATAGTAATGACCAAACTAATTCCGGATTCGTGATCAGCATAACCGAGAACCCCTTGGTACCAAGTTTCATGAGTTGTGTTGAAATATTAACAAAAAAAGTCTTAATTTAACCTAAACGTTTCCAACCCATTTGACTTTTGACAAAAATGTATAGAATAGTCTCCTCCTCTCCTTCCATCCTACAACTGGCCTTCCTCTCCTCGCAGGACCTTCAATTTCACAAACAAAGTAGATTCAGGACACGTAGATCGCAGTATAAAGTGTAGATCGCATATCAAAGTAGATTCAAGACACGTAGATAACAAGCCAAAGTAGCACCGAATAGAACTAAAGGAAGAGGAAAGATTGACATGATAACACTAACAGAAAATAAAATACAAATAATACATAGTAACAGGACACACACACACACACACACACACACACACACACACACACAGACCCGGACCCTCCACTCTTCTCTTCTCTCTCCCAGTAATCTAATCTAACACAATGCTTCCTTACACAGACCACCCTCAAGCAACGCAACACATGATAATAACCTCCAGTCCTTATGTTGTATGTTGGTATGTGTATGTGGTTTATTTTTGTCTTCCTGTCTCTGTTTATGTGCATCTGTTTGTGCTAAGTTCCCACGAGTACCTCCTCCTCTTCCTTCCCCTCCACCTCCTCCTCCTCCTCCGTCCACTACCTTTCTCATATATCTAATGTTTACTCTCATTCTCTCTCTCTCTCTTTCTCTCTTTCACACTAACACCATTTCCTCCTCTTCCTCTTCATAGAATTCCACAATACCATCGATCATGTCCAACACAAACATGAAAACCAGTGAGGTGAATGAAAGAAGGAAAAGAGGAAGAGAATAGCAAAGATAAATAATAGAAAAAATGGTGGGGGAGGAGGAGGAGGAGAAGAGGAGAGTTCCCACGATGGAGAGGAAGGTGTTGGGGGAGCGGGGGGGAGGGATTAACAGCAGACCCGTCCAGGCAGCCTCTACCCCTCCTCATGTTACTCCAATACTCCCTCCCATCACCTCACCCCTCCTCTCTTGTTCCCCTTCCCATCCCCACGTCGCACACACACACACACACACACACACACACACACACACACACACACTACCAATGCAGTTAACACCAGACTTCCGCGTGATTACATCGTACACTGATTACTGTTATTGTATGCTATCACGATGCTCATTTGTTTCCCTACTGGTTACGTTGGACTATTATTATTATCACTACCACAAAAGTTTACTCTAAAGCTTAGTATCAATGGTCATTATTTTGATTATAGATACTTATATTGTTTACTTGAAGCCTCTGGACGGGGGAAGACAAAACCGCAGTTACCAGTTATAAGACATGGACGGCAATGTTTTGGGCGGAGCTGTGGGCGGTATTGGAGACGGTCATGTTACGGGGTGGTGACAAGACCTACTCACACACGCCCTTTACCACCCACCCAATCCCCGCCCAACCTGCCGCCCACAACAAGATAGTGAGTCACCTACTTGCCTCGCCTCGCCTTGCCTTGCTTTCCCTCACACGATCCTTGCACCTCCACTAACTCGTCCTATGGTTGGCTGTGTGTCCGCCGCCTCCAATATACTACTCAAAATGATACTATTGAAATGGGTCGTTATGGAGGTGGTTCAGTGTTTGATAGTTAACTACTTATAAGATACAGTTCAATTATAGTTTCCGAGACTAACTATTGAACTACCTAACAATATAAAAATAATAGAAACGAAGGAATATACTATCCTAGCCACCGCCCCCCCCCCCACCTCCATATCCTCCTGCTGATTAATGGGTAGATACGGTCAGCAGGTAACTAAGGCAGGGGACATCAGCAGGGTGGGTGGTGGTGGTGGTGGTGGATGTTGAGCTTAGCGTGAGAAAGGAAGTGAAAGGCGACCTGGTCTATTGAGAAGTAGTTTTAACTCCATCACAATTACAAGTTAGTTAGTTAGTTAATGCAAAACAATAAAAGAAGCAAGCGTTAGATCAATTAGAATTAAGAAA
This sequence comes from Cancer borealis, assembly GCA_036785275.1. NCBI lineage: Eukaryota > Metazoa > Arthropoda > Malacostraca > Decapoda > Cancridae > Cancer > Cancer borealis. The sequence goes on from JAXIVD010001144.1 coordinate 28,658, forward strand.
TTGGTTCATATTATCACATCAGAGTTCATATGTAAGAATTAAACCACAATGAAAGAATGAGAGCACCGGGAATGTCTGAATTAATATGTCTGACTACGTACTGCTTCGCCTTAATTAACTGTGTGTCTATTGCTGCGGTCTTGATGTCTCAATAATTTAAACGTAATGGCTGCTTTGGGCTTGACAGTCTCGTTAACAGGGCGACAAGGAGCGAGGATAACAAGATAAGGCTAACATTATTTCCTTTTTTCTTAACTTATTGTAATTGAATGAAGAAACCAAAACGATAGAGACAGTCGTAACATGAACTCAATGAACAAACGGTAGTCGAATCAAGAAGGAAAGCATGATGACTCCAGCACAAAAGTAACGGGGATGAAGTACAATTACAGCAAAACAATAACAATAACATAACATCACCTCACTCACGACCAGCAGCCAGCAACAAGAACACACTCACCTTGGCGGTAGAGGACGGCAGCGACACAACCTGAAAAACGTGAAGGAAAAAAGATCAGGTGTAGAAACCTTATTAGATTATCGAACACCGGAAAATAATAATTATATATATAAATAATAATAATAGTGGTGTTTAAACTTCTTATGTCTTCTCTATAATCCCAGTTAGTAACAAAATAAAACAAATAATATTCCCCATTACAAATATCGCAGAATACCTATCATCCAATTAGCTATTTCAAAAACATTATCATTTCAATAGATTCCTTTCCGAACACTAGATAAAACAAAAGCCAATCGAAACACAAACCAAACCTCTTAACCACATTCCTAACCTAACCTAATTCAATACTGAAACATACACACGAGACACGGTATAGCGGTAGGGAGGAGGTGATTGAAGGGACCGACCCCGACACAACCCCACAAACCTCACCTAACCTCACCTACTACGCATAGCTAGCTTAATGAGGACATCCCCGCAGGCCTCCCACTACTACCTCCTCCCCAGGTATGTTGCAGCAAGTGTCAGCAAGCGTCAGCACATGCAGGCAGCCCGGGGGGGAGAAAGCCCTGTTAGAAGTCCGCCCGCAAGAGGTGGCTTCACACGCCCTCACGATTCATTACTCCAGCCTGTGTCTGCCGCAACGCCCACAGGCAATAGCGTGCGGGCGGGTTGAAGGCGAAAAGGACACACACACACACACACACACATACCTGTCAGCACCACTACTTAACCATCTTCTACACGTCAACACAGCCGTAAGAAGCTAAAAACCGAGGTGTGATCTAGTTCCAAGCTTCCGGTCTGAATGAGTCTCCAGCGCGGGTTATATTTGTACCTTATTTCTTTGCTTACTTCAACCCCATCTGTGTTATTTCCCTGCAGGTGTTGATGATGCTGTCTTATATATCTACCGGTGTGGGATGTTTGACTAGCTTTTGTTGACTTGTTACTGTCAGGCTGATATCCGGCGAGAAGGGAAGGAAGGAAACGGTGATCAAGACGGACTTCCGGCTCATAGCGCACAGACACACACACACACACACACATATATACACACATTTCCTTTCATCCCACCCATCCACCTACCTTCTGGCCGTCATGTAGAGAGGTGGAGGAGGAGGAGCGAGAGCTGAGTGGGTCTTGACTGAGGCTGGAACAAGACATGGACGAGTTGAGACTAACACTATCCGCTCTCCCGACACCCCGGTTTGGTCCTGCCCCAGAGGAGGACGAGGAGGCTGAGGAGCACGTGTAGGCATGACTGGAGGCTGAGGAGAGGCGTGTGGTGGGGGTCGAGGGGGAGGAGAAGGTCGGGGACGCGTCGCAGCAATCAGCTCGCCTCGTCCCACCCAACGCTGAGGAACTTCGATACGGTGACACCTGTACGTATTTCAGCATCTGTCAGAGAGCCAAAAACACTTGTTAGAACACGGAGATGAAAGTTTGGGCGCGAAATATATTAGAGATAGAGATAGATAAAGATAGAGAGAGAGTGGCAGTGAGAAAAAGAGGAGGAGCGAACAGGCAGGTTTGGCGTCCGGTCTGTTCACTGGCGAGCAACAAATCAAATGAAACAGTACAAGGTTCGTGGGGTTAGAACCTTCCCTTTGTTAACGCATAATGAACCTTAGGCGTGCACGGCGTGAGGCTCGGCGTGCACGTAACTCAAGCAGGCATCGAGGGCGTGCACTGATGGCGATGTGAGGCTGGAAAAAAATAATATAAGGAAGGAGGGAGATGAGAGGAGTGTGTGTGGGAGGAGGAGGAGGAGGATGGAGAGGAAGCACAAGAGGAAGATGACCATATTAACATAATTATTGCAGGTAACGGAAGGGTTGTTGTCTTATAACGAGATAACGATGAGGAAAAGAAGGACATGGAAGAGGAAGAGGTAGAGACGGGGTAACACAGGATGAATGAAGGGAGGGAAAGAGAGAGATGAGAGGTTGTGGGTCAGGAGTAAATCAAAACACAAGATTGAAAGAGAGTTACGAATGAGATGAATAATGGCATGGAAAGTGTGCAGGAGGTGAAAATAAGACTAAAATAAGATAAAGAAAAGAGAAAACATGAAAAGGAAGCGAGAAGGAAATAGTAGAAAGATGAGACTGAAAGGAAGCAATGAAAATAATCTTTAAAACTGCAATTAATGATGATATTATGAAGAGGAAAGATAATGAGTTTATGTTTCAGTTTCGGTTACTTTCTTCCTTTTCCCTATTCCCTTCTTCCTCCCAGTGGTACTAAAAAATAATACTCGGCTAGTTACCTTTCGCAAACACTTTCAGTTCCTTGTTGACTCCAAGTTCAATGCTCCAATGTGTGTTTGTGTGTGTGTTTGTGTGTGTGTGTGTGTGTGTGTGTGTGTGTGTGTGTGTGTGTGTGTGTGTGTGTGTGTGTGTGTGTGTGTGTGTGTGTGTGTGTGTGTATCTAATTAGTGGTTTACAAAGTGACACTTAAGGAGGTTTTCTACTTTTCTTCATTCTTTCCTCCTTTATGTCTTCCTCTTTCCTGTGTTTTCATTTTTGTATCTTTTCTTTACATATTTCTTTGCAGGGAAACAACTTTACTTAACTTTACTTTACCAATTTTCTGCTGAACATTATAACTCGATTTGTCAATCAATTATATTTTAAACGGATTTACTTAAGCTTCTTTTCACCTTTATATTCTTTCTATTCACTCTTAGCGTCTCCATATACTGTATAAAATGTCCTTCCATGGGCTTCTTCAGTCTTCACCTCATTTTTTTTCTTGTAATCAGCTCGTGGTCAACCTCCACCCAACCACAAGGTTGGGTGGAAGGATGGAAGGGAGGGAAGGGGAAGAAATATGTCCTTCTTACGACTTTTACTACTCATCAACACAAACGATTCTCCTCGACACCACCTATAGGGAAGGAGAGGCTACGATAACCTAATGCCTCATCCTTATAACCATCTCCATATATCTCCAGGTCACAGGCTGCTGGAGACACGAAGATAATATAGTGATTGAAGGCAAGTTAGGTTCCGGTAAATTTCGTGTCGAGGCAGTCAGACAACGGAGACTAGAAGGAGGAGGAGGAGGAGGAGGAGGAGGAGGAGGAGGAGGAGGAGGAGGAGGAGGAAGTGGTTGGTCATAGGAGTAATAAACATTCTTCAGGTCCTACGGTGGTAAGTACACACACACACACACACACACACACACACACACACACACACACACACACACACACACACACACACACACACACATTCATACATACACGCGCATACACACACGCACGTCAAGGTTCAGTAGCAAGGGCAGGCTGATGATGTAGGTCGATGTACGGCAAACAACTGTAAGATCAATTTGAACAGAGCGATGGGAGGGGAGAAGAGCGTCGTAGTAGTATGATGACCATTGCTTCTTTTTTTTTATTTACGATTAATTGAATAAATACAAGTAACTAGTCTCATAAATTCCTCTCCTCTTATTTTTTTTAATCCGTATTGTCCATTACAGCCCAACGCGTCTCAAGTTCCTACACATACTCGCATACGATCCACAAGAGTGCAAAAAAAAAAAAAAAAAAAAGTGCCTCTCTTAACAAGTGTATAGAAGGGGCATGAGGGAGGAATGTATAAATATAAGAGCGCTAACGAGGAAGCGATGTCTGTCAGCTACCACCACTACTGTCTATCCATTCTGTCAACACACCCACAGTCACCCCGTTGCAATGTATACTTTCCTAACGGTGCCGTGTTAGTGCATCTCCAGCTAGAATCGATGCTCCGTTTGTGAGACTGTGTTATCAAGCGAACGTGACGGAAATAGTAACCATCGCCCCAGGTGGTGACGTTATATTTGTAAACCAGTGACGGGGTGTTAGTAAACGAGATGAAATACCCGTGGGAGAGAGGAGGACGGGGAGGAGGGACGGATGCAGTTTCTACCGTTAGTGACAGAATTTCGCTTCCTACACGAAATACTAAACTGTGTCAATCTTTGTTTACAGAGAGAGAGAGAGAGAGAGAGAGAGAGAGAGAGAGAGAGAGAGAGAGAGAGAGAGAGAGAGAGAGAGAGAGAGAGAGAGAGAGAGAGAGAGAGAGAGAGCACCAAATTATTCACCGTGAGTCTAACACATTCGTGGGTCATTATTAAGCCTTCAATAGGTGTGTGGTTCGCCTCGCCTTTCTTACTCTCCCCTACGCTTTATATTAGCCTCCTGACAAAGAACTTCCCTGGCTAGGTACTCAAAGGGTCTCACAGTGAATACAAACAACATTTACGACGCAAATTGTTCACTCCATCCATTGTACACAAATAACACAAAGTTACCTACCGCAGCTCCATCGATGTATTAAAAAGAAAATTTCGTAGGTCTTTCAGGCAACTCACAACACCTATGAATATATTATGTACTTGAGTTACAGACGGTCATGAGGTGTAATACGAGGCTGGTGGTGTAGGCTTGAGTGTAGGGCGGTGAGAGGCAACAAGCTACAAGGTGTGGAGGAGCGACAGCCGAGGAGGAACTTCAAGGTTACATATTTGTCATGCGTAAGAAAAAAAAAGTGCGAAAAAGTGGACCAGCCAATTATACATATAATAAATTGATAACAACGTTGACTATAACCTTCCTCTCCTAGATTGACGTTAACACAGCTCACGCTTGTTACAACGGAGGGAATGTATGTATGTATGTAAGAACATAAGAATTGAGGAGACTGCAAGAGGCAGTTCCTTGTCTCCCACCCTTGGAATAATCCAATATTTATCCATCCCATCTGTCATCCCTATCCATACTCTAATACAACTGTCTTTTAAAGCAATCTATTGAATCACCACTTACTACGTGTCAACCCAGCCTATTCCAATCGTTCACCACTCTGTTAGTGAACCAATATCTACCTAGGTCTGTCCTGAATCTAAGTTTTTCTAGTCTGTACCCATTTCCACGTGTCCTATCCTTACTACTAAAACATGATCACTATATGACCTTCCTAAGGTAGTGTCATTTAATGTGTAGTCTACAGGCCTATTACCTTTACCTACGCTCCTAATGCTACACTTGCCAACATTAAACTGCATCAGCAGGTCAGCCCGTCAGCCGACCAAAACAAATGTATGGTTCTTGTCATGTTTGTCCATTCTACCGCTGATAGACCTCAGTCCCTTCGCGGTATTGGAAGAGAAAAGGGCATTCATTGTCTAGCGGAGGCTGAATAGGGGTAAATGGTGAAGGTTGAGGTGGGTAGGAGAGGATGAAAGTAGAAAATGACCCTTAAATCCTCCTTCACTCCTTCCTTACCCTCTCTGTTAAGTCCATCGCCCTCTCCTTGACCCAACATTCCCACGATGATGACCTCGGCGGGACAGTGACCACCGACACTCACAAATAACTCCAGCTAGTCAGGTGTAATTAGCGAAGAGCCTCCAAGGGCATCCTATCACTCGACATCCTGCTCTGTTCTAACCGCGAGTGCTTCTTTCAACTGACCCACCCCGCCCTGCCCCTAGCCCTTCCCAAACCCATTTCCACTAATGACTAATAAATTGATGCACAAGTGAGATAATGATGTTTTATATATTCATCTAATACGCTTAAGTCTCCCTCGCTGGCCCTCATCTATCACTCTTCACGATGTCTCAGTAAAAACACAGCTGGGAGCCGCATTCTTTTCAGCCTCGAGTAATTTTCCTTCCGCGCACTGAGACGCCCATCACGATCTCTCTCTCTCTCTCTCTCTCTCTCTCTCTCTCTCTCTCTCTCTCTCTCTCTCTCTCTCTCTCTCTCTCTCTCTCTCACTATAAGCAATGGATATGTATTACTTGCTTCCTTTTTCTCTAGATCATCTTCATTGAAATAGCTTAGTGAAAATAATGAAAGAAAAGATAGAAAGTAAATGTCATTCGCTACGGTATCGCAAATGTCATCCATCGTTCAGCTTTACATATCCACGAAAACTGACAATCACCACACAATTCGGAAGGAACATTTAACAATAATAATAATAACAGCAATCTCTCATTTTATATTCCAGTACCTGCACAGAAATTCCAACCTATAAGTCAGATAGAGACCATTTAATCCCCTTATAAGTGGTAATGGACAGACTATCAGTATATCAAAAGACAAGAGATTGAGAGGTAAACGCGGAACAGTGGAGGTGAATGAAACAAGTTAATTAACGAAAAAGATTAACAGGTCAGCGCGCAGTTTAGGCTAAACTATCGGTACACACACACACACACACACACACACACACACACACACACACACACACACACACACACACACACACACACATACACACACACATGCCTAACACAATTAAAAGGTAGTTAGTAAAGGAAATAATGTGTAGAAAGCAATATTAAGGATAAGAATGAAGGAATATTCACTGCCACACCATTCTGACAATACTTTTTTTTTCGATATACAAGTCTTCCTATGATCAATAAAGAAGTTAGCAAATAAATTAACACTATAACTATACAACTGTTTAATGACGGTGATAATTACTGTTCGAAGCACACATTAGCATCTACCAGTCATGGTTACACTTTGCTATGTCAATCAAAACGAAATATATGGGTAATCTTACCGTCTTACGTAGAGTAGATTAGATGTGGTTCCTCTCACATGGCCACTGTATCAAATTATAACACTGTAACACTCTCCGTCTTGTATACCTCTCTCAACATGTCAATGTCAGATTAATTTTCACTCTGTTCCCAGCGGCCAGCACACAGCTCTGCACCTCCACCCACCACCACGCCAAGGTGATAACTGAAGCCGAGGCGCGCCGCTCGCCGTTTTTCCATAACTGAATTTTCCGCCGTTCTCTAAACCAATGACTTTATAGCCATTGCTCTAAACATTAGGGGAGAAACAAAACGGATATAAATAATACTATCAGCATAATAGTATATTCATATAACTGTAAGAACATAAGAATTGAGGAGACTGCAAGAGAACATAAGAACATAAGAAATTAGGAGACTGCAAGAGGCCAGTTAATGACCTATACGAGGCAGTTCCTTGTCCCCCACCCTTGGAATAATCCAATATTTAGCCATCCCACCTGTCATCCCTATCCATACTCTCATCCAGCCGTCTTTTAAAGCTACCTATTGACTCAGCACTTATTACGTTTATAGGTATTATTACTAATTCAGTGAAATTTTTTGGTTGTCTGAACTTATCTGCAGTGTGAATGCACTGCAAGTCTGAAACGAATGAAACTGTGAAACAGGTTGTTTAGGTGAAGTGAGTATAAAGTAATTAGTGTATTTTATGATTGGTATTAATTAAGGTAATTTTTTATGGGTTTTTCACCTTTTAAATCAAGTGTACGTGTTATTAAAGTAGTCTATGATATGGTATACATTTGGTTTAAATTAAAATAAACGTTTTTTGAAAGCTTTTTCACCTTTCCTTAAATCAGTAGGTAATGAAAGCTAACTAGCCAAGTTATCCTAAGAAATTCCTTCTAAATTATAAAGACTATAAACAGAATATGTGGAACTACAAAAAAAGTATTTGAGAGCCGAAAGAGCCATTTGGGAGCCGGAAGAGCCGGCCCGGCTCTTTTGAGTGAACGAGAACGAAAGACTCGATTCGCTGAAAAGAGCCGGAACGCCCATCACTATGTTTTCCTCTTCATCCTCTTCTTCTTCTTGTGACCTGTTTACTGTTTAGTTGGTGGTCGGTGGTGCCTTTGCAACGGCCTCCCCTCTATGGAATTTTGGACTTATTTTGTCTTTTTTTTGTGTTATATGGATTGTTTACGGTTTGTTTAATATTAATATATCTTAATTTAGGGTGCTGTAAGGTTTGTTTACGTTTAATTATGGTGTATTGGGTATGTGAAAATATTGGTATTTTTGTCGTTTTTTTTCGATTTTGATTTTTTTTTGGTTTGTTTATGGTTTTTATTGTGCTTAAATATGTTTTTACATATTATTCAATGGTTTATATTGGTTTAATGTCGTTAGTGATGTTTATTTACATTTTTCTATATTTTGTAGTGTAAATAAATATCTTTTTATGAAATTAATGTAACTTGAATATGACAAATAGTTATGTCGAAGCTGATTAGGTAATCTATTCTATGTTTTGAAATATATATCATTGTTTATCCTTGTGTCATAGACTCTGCCGGACCACTGACATCTGAGGGGCCGGTGTAAGTACCAAAATATTTTAGTAATTCCTAGCCTTACCTCTTTATCCTCAACCTTATAATTAACAGGCAAGGTAAAATAAAAAATCTAGTATGTTTTACAATCATTAATTACTTGCATTATTAAGTAACTAGGTTTATTTTGATGTTTGTTTATATATTGTAATGTTAATGTATTTTTTGCAATTTTCAGCAAAACTTTACCATACTTTCGCATAGCGTTGGGTTCATTGAATTTGTTATTTTTTTGTGTTTATTTTGTATAATCAATAGTATTCTAAGGTTTATATTAATTGAGATATAGGGATAATGTTTTTTCAAAAATTTCGTTATTTTCGTAGTTTTTTCAGCGTGTATGGTTTTATTATCATTAATTGTGTGTCTGAATAACTCTTTATATCTTATTCTATCGTTTACATTGGGTTAACTAGACTATTAATGTTTCGTTTCTATTTTTGCTATTTTGATTGGTATATTTTCTATTTATTTTTTTCATGCGGTTAATGTGACTTCAATATAAAAAATAGTTATGTAGAATCTCGTTAGGTATCATAATCTATTCTTTAGAGTATATATAACTGCTTCACGATGTATAATAAATTTTCAGATTTTCGTTTTATATATACGTCATCGAATACTACTTTTTTTCATTTTTCTAAACCATTAACATTATTCATAATTTATTATTAATATATTATTCATTAGATTTCCTTAAACAATCAGGTATAATAAAATATAAGGAACAGTCCTGGTTTCCCGTCTTGAAAGGCGGGACTGTTTTCTTGTTTACATCGGCCATGACACAATAACAACACTGAGAGAGAAGGATAAATATACATCATAACGCCATTACACTGCTTCATTAAGGTAATTATATATATCTTACCCATTAATTAGGGGTTGGAGTGAGTCAATGGGTGGCTGTAATGAGATATACAAGTAGATGATGATGATTGAAAGACAGGTTAATTTATATACAATTACCGCCATTACACTGCATCATTAAAGTATAATTATAAGCTGTACGAGGCTGTTAAGTGACTATATAAAAATAATCTGTAAGAGAAAATACGGTATTATTTTACATCTTCACCAGAATGCTCTAGAGATGTCCTACCCTATCCTGTCACTCCAGTTGACTCACTTCAACTACATCGCTCTATACTGATTATCATTGTCATTTTGTCCAATAGATAAATAAATAAATATGCTTACTTTAATTTATTTATTATAAAGGCCATTGGTTGAGGCTGGGGATAAAGAAAGGCTATACAAAATTTATTGGGTTTATTTCATTGCGGTTGGTTACATTTCTGCAAACTCTCCAACTATACTATATGTCTGACTGTGTCTGACTCCAGCTTGTACTCTTTTATTTACACAACAGTCCCTATTTTCAAGAAAGTTTGCAGGGCCTCCAGCACCTGTACAACCTAGATACTCACAGCAACACAGATCCAAACTGGAAGATATATAAAGAACAATCACCCTTATAATATTCAGGGAGTTACATCACTATGCTCGGCTGGATGGTTTAGTTACGACTCTTTCTAGGGACGGTGTGGGGGGGAGGGAGGGCGTCCCCAGTGCCAGGGATGCTCTCACAGTTGTGCAAAATCTCAAAAAAGATTATATCAATACGAACCATAAAGAATAAGCAAACAAACAAACACCAACACCTCCTGTATAACAATATTATATCACTCTAAACTCTTATGTATAGGTAAACATGATCAGTGCCTTGGTTTAATAGTGAAGAGCAGCATTCTAGTAATTGGCTTGTTATGCCGATTACTGATTAGTTATATACATGAGTATATAAAGCTTTCATTGATTCAAAATGTACTAAAAGTATTTATGGAACATTCATGAGTTAATGCGAATAAAGTAAGCGCCAGACATCAAAGGTCATAAGGCGTCATGCTTGGAACATTCATCAAATAACAGCAATATTAATGTCAGTGTTACGAGAATATATGAATGTGTATGTATGTACATATGTTTGTATCTATATATTTATCTATCTATCTTCTGATATTGTGGAAACTGTTGGCTTGGCTGCTCTTTTAACATGACAAAAATCATGTGGATTTTTACATTTGTCTTCACTTTGATGGTTAGTTAGCTTCCTATGCCGCCACAATGGGTGTTTCTTATTGACTGTGGATACTGTACTCAATATTATTCGTCTCTCTCCAGCAGTTTACCATACGCTCTTTATTCTATGTAATTCTATCACTTGTTAGCGTAAGCCAGAATCGGAAGCAGCTCAGGCAGCATATTTTTCACTCATCGTCTTAAATCTTTGATCAAAGTGAATCTAAGCCAAAACCCGAGACAATTGGTTCAGGTTAACTATGGATTGGATGACACCAGAGTGTATACGGAGTACGTCTGGTAACTTAGTACTCTTGATCCAATTGTAGCCTTGTGTTTGCACATGAATATGAGAAATTATCTGTTCTTCATTATCATTACTAAACAATGATATTTAGGCTCAAAATGCAAACTTTGAAACATTACCAAGACAGTTCTCGTAATGTTCTATACATCATCCCATATATAGTGTCTACAGCAAGTATAAAAGCTATTAGAAATTTCCCATATACTAATATTATACACTAGCTGCTTGAGTACCAAGAACACTTTCAAAATAAGGTAACAGTAACGGGTCTGTTAGTCCATAAAAAACAACTATCTAAAATTTCAAGGAGCCAAGACTGATTGTTTTTCTGGGTCCCATGACTTAGTAAGACCAAAGTGTTTTTAAAAGGTTTCTACACTTTGTTATACATCTCATATAAATCATTAATATTCACTACATTCCACTAATAAGTAATTAGGTAATATGCTGAAGAACCAACCTACAGAATCCCATTGAAAGAATCGTGCACAGAAGACTTTTATAAATAAGCTGCAAGATTGAATTCATAATCAAAAGTTAAGCTAGATCATCCATTGCACAAAACATTACAAGTAACCCAACTCCACCTAGAAATATATATAATTTTCATCTTTATTCAAATAGTATTTATGGACATTATGAAATATAATTCTGAATAAAGTTGATTCCCTTTTGACCAACTTCATTATAGCTTGGTTATAACTTGACCAACTTGCTAATTGAGAATATAATATCCTCCAACTTACTAAGGCAGTGCATGATAACTTTGGCTTTGATACTTTAATATGTTCAATGTAACTTTAATAATACTTCAGATAATAATTCATAATGGATCAATTGCTTCTATAAATTTACATATACGTCGATGTAGTCTATATTTATATACCAAAAATCTCACTCTGTACTATGAAATATCTCAACGTACTGTATTAGTGTTTGGTCATTGCAACAACGCGCCCATTCATCTCCGAACAGTAAACAGATTGGGCAACACAACTGACTAGGAGATTGTACTTAAAGTTTGAACGGGTATCTGGGCCTGTTCTTAATTTACACCATTATTGCAATTAACAGGATAAGGAACCAATGAAGATGACCGTGTAATTGGTGTCAGACCTACGCAATCTGACACTCTAACATTTGATGGGAACACAATATACTTTAACCTTCGCCAGAAACTAATCGTCTTTCCTCGGTGACGGGAAAATTTTGTTACTGCAGCTAATCTCTCATGGAAGAAAGTGACGGATATAATGGGTAGTGTAACAAATGTGAATGGATTGCAAAAAACAAAACAAAAGGGAAAACTCGTAAGATCATGGATTTTAAGAATAAAGTAGAAGCTATACTTGTGCTGTTCCTGTCTCGCTCCATATCTACTATCACCCAGTAGAGTTAAGAAGCAGAGGGTGAAGAGATAATATAAATACAGCGATAGATGTAGTATTCAGGTTAATTGCTTCACGGGAAAGTCAAGCATCTATGAATCTGGTACGAGACAATTTGAGCTAAAAAACATCAGATTCATTAGTGATATACTATGGCCCACCAGGATTTTTCAAGCACAGTAATGGAACAGCATTAACCAAAGTGTTCACTTATATTGCTACTACTATTAAACTAATCTAATCTACTCTGACACCTATTCCTTGGAATAGCCTCAACAAAAAAAGTTTCCATATGTTTGTCTCTATAAACTCTACTCTTGCACATTCTATCACTTTAAACTTACTTTTATTTATATATATATTCTCTCTCTCTCTCTCTCTCTCTCTCTCTCTCTCTCTTACACCCACAGCATCCAATCCCCTTTAATATATCCTCCTTGTTATCTCACATTTTCCCATTATCTCTAATCAACCTAAACATATGAAAAATCTATATAACTTAACATAAGATGCAACGTTTCTTTAAAAAGAGTGTAATGATGCAACTGTTACTTAAATACAGACATAATTAATTCTTAGATGACACACATTATTAAAACAATCCGATCAATAATTATATATAAAACAAAACACAGTTACAATAATCTACTTGAAGGGGGATTCCTGTTTGAGTAGTTATTTAATAATTTGCTTTACTAAGGACAGTGTGCATCCATGTTAATCTTTCACTAAAGATAAATTGTAATTCTAACAATGTATCAGTAACAATGTCACTGCCTGTCACATTTCTAAACAATATAACTTGAAATAAAATCTAGAAAATTACAAATAGTCAAAGTTGAATGGTTCTAACTAACTTCACTGTTGCTTCATAAAATTGGTAGAGAGGAAGTCAAGGCTGAAGCTTGTGAGGTCTGAGTCAGGCAGGTTTTCCAGGAGGTCAGGATAATCACTATCGTTGTAAGGAGGCATTCTGTGAGGAGAGAGAAATGTGTCAGTCACAACGCAACAGCACAGTGACTCAATATTACTGCCATTAACACCACAACCAGCATGTGTTTCTACTACTGTACTACCATTACCACCACCACCACCACCACCACTAACTAGTCTGACCATCATCATCAGTGTTTGAGTAAAGACTTTTCCTATCATGAATCAATGGGAACAAGTATGTGACAAGTAATATTCAGTTCTAGTAATCTATAATGTACAAGATTCTTTCCATAATAATCAAGATTACAGAAATTTGTGTGCCAATAAGGATAGTTTTAGAATTTTAATAATTTTGTTTTTCACAACACAGCAAATCTTTCTAAGGATTGCTATATAATGTTATAAAATGAAAGATGAACAAAGCAACAACCAAATCTGATTATGTTTTTCTTGATTTCTATCTTTACTTTTACATTATATATCCAAACATTTTTCAAGATAAAATTTCCATCAAACAAGTCAATGAACCCAACAACTTAACTACAAGATATGCACTCAGCTGAAGCATATGAAGTGAGAAACATTGGGTTTTAGGATTCAAATCTACAAAAAGTGAATGCTACGGTACTTTGAAAAGCTGATGATGGCAATTACTAACTAAACAATGCTAACACAAATCCATTAGTTCTGAATACAAGTGTGGTAGTTCCCCTTCCTATCATGCTGGCTGTGGGGATGATAATGGCAGGGTAAGTGGGAGTCTTGGTCAGAAGCTGCATACATTAACAGTCACTTCACATTTTCTTTCACATAAACTGAGTGCAGATGATGATTAAACTTTCACTAGTAATGAAAATGAAATGCTGAAGTGACTGGTATTGACTTGGTATTGACTGTAATTCTGTACAGCATGCAAGCATCCACCTTCCCACTTGTGAGCCACGGGGATACAAGTCAACATAGTGAGTGAGTCTGCAGCGCTTTGCTTCAAGGATAGACACAACAATGCCTCCAGATTGTTTAAATATCATAATATATATGTAAAAGATCTGCAGTGAGCTCTGTTGACTTGTATCTTGAGCGTGTGACGACACTTTCTCTATCCTCTAAGCAAGTGCTGCTTATCACTTCCTCCAATATGTAGTTCAACTTAATCTATAAATCAGGTTCATAAGTTTGCCTTCGCTGACAACAGTATATAAGAGTAAGTTCAGTTTTCATCGTCATTCCTCCCCCATTCACATAAAACTTTTCTTCATGAGTTGTTGAAATGAAAAAGATTAAAGAACAAGAATATTAATGTAAAAGGGTTAGAACAGCATGCTGAATATTTTGTTTTTATTAACAAACATGTGTATTGTACAAATATGACCATTAATGAAACAATGAAACAAGTCATCCAATGAGGTTTCAGCATGTAGTATTAGATGAAATAAACCATGAACAAAACATAATATTTCTCATACATAACTATAAAAAAAAAAAAAATAATAAAATAAATTGCAGATAGCAGTTCGTTTGGCACAAAAGTGATACAAGAAACCAACATACATATTTATAAACAAAAAACTAAAACTACTACAATTTGCATTTGTTTATTTACAGCAACAGTGACAACTACTACTACTACTACTACTTCTACTACTACTACTACTACTACTACTTCTACTACTTCTACTACTACTACTACTACTACTTCTACTACTACTTCTACTACTACATTGATAATAATAATAATAATAATAAAAACCATTATAATTTTAACAATTGCTGTCATTTGCCATCACTGACACAAAGAAAATAAATGAACATAACACCTAAAAAACACTATTAGTCAAACTTAATCTTTTCATACACTCCTTCAAGTTGACAGTGATACAGCTTCCTGCATGCCACTGAATTACTTATTGTTGCTCCACTGAGACTTTGAGGCATTGGGTTTATAATTTTAGCACCCACTGAAAACTAAAATGAAATGTTTGAATCATGAGTTACTAAGAACTGTGTAGATATATCTGAAGTATCTCTAAGGAGTGAGCTCAATGGAGTCCTTCAAGTAGTATTGAATGCACAACAAATCAGCTTTACCATACCTTAGCCAATCTGTTTTATTCCTGTATACTAATAACAATACAGGTGTTATTCATGTAATGTTGGTGCTTATCAGCATAAATTATAAAACTACAAAAATAAAATAAGTAGTTCCAAAACCTAGCTAGAGACAACAGGTGCACCGTAACTATAACAGTTTGGGTAACACTGGTACAAGGCCACAATACAAACTCATTGAATTACCTTACGGTACTTATTGAAAGGCAACACGTTATATAATATTATGCCTAGAAGAATCACACGGATGAGCACGTTAATGCCAAATGTTGAACTTAATACTAGTTTTTTGAGAAATAATGCCATTACATCACTCAACGAGAGGGGAAATATAACCTTTATTATTTTTAAAACAAAATATTTATTGAGATCAATTCTAATCAGAGTCATTTCCTTCAGCAAACACTCAAGAAATAACAAGTTGATGAACTTTGGCTAAGGAGTCAGTGACACAGTTTTTATAGATAATATTAATTTATAAATAAATAATTTTAGGCAAGGTAAAGTACTTTTAAAAAAGATGTCAAACAATTAATGTATCATTGACTATAATGTATAGTATATTTAAAACAAGACCTTCTCACACTGAATACTTAGCAGTGTTCACAATTACTGCAACTTATCACCTTAAATAGAATACATAGTGATATGAGTATTGGTGGATACAATACTGTAGAGGTTATAACACCAATCACAAGATACTGTTATTAGCCACTGTAAAAACACTTATCTTTTGGTGCCACACACCGGGGAGTATTCCTTAAGTGTGTCATGGACTCATGGACTCATGGCTGATGACTCAGTTCATTATAAATAAAGTCATGCCATAAATGAATAAATATGTAAGTAAACAAATAGACAAAACTGTGATGTCTGATGAAATATATTACATTTTGATGTAAATGTTTATCTTTATCTCTCTATTTAAACTAATTTTTCTTATATTTATTATTTATATAAAAAATGTCATTTCATTGATGTGGATGTGGTTATGTAAGTTGATTTAGGTGCATATGCTTGGTACTAGAATTGATATTAACATTACACAGTGCTTCCTCACATTTCACATTTACCTGGTGCCAAAATATGTTTGCAAAATGCAAATTTGCCAACTGTAACCTAAATAACTAATGAGAAAATTACAATTAGTTCCATGCAGTTGTAGGTTGACTGATTTTCACATATATTCAACCATCTTTGTAATAAAGTTGAACAGTGTATGTGCGCGCATGAGTGTGAAAGAGATGCATTTCTCTTTCCAGTACACCTGAACCTTAATTTAACAGACTTAATGCCGGATCTCATTGTCTGTTACTTGAAAATGTCCTTTGCATGGCATTCGAGGGTCACACAACTTTACGTTTCATTCCATTTCACACGGAACACTGTTTACTACATACAAAACCAATAAAGTTATGAAATGCAATGATTGTTTCACTTACCTTACCTATCTATATGATTATCAATGTCACTTAATGGGTATAAATAAACATATTAATGTATATAACATACATATTTGGAGGGAATTTCTCACCACCCACACCACTCGCTCTGCCTCCTAGCAAACACATTTTTCAAGTAGCAGACTTTTTGAACAGTCCGTTAGCGAAAATCCGTTAAATTGAGGTTAGAATGTATTCGAGTTTCCATTGGGGGTGTACAAAGGAGTATAAAGGAAGAACAGACAGCAACAGCCCTACTGGACCTAACGAGGCTATCCGTGTACATACTGACATTCATACATACTTTAGTATCTATATGTTAGAGACAACAGGACAGCAAAGCGAAAGGATCCTCCCCACCCATCCCTCCCTCGCTCCAAGGCTGACTGGAAGAGGAAGCAACACCGTGTAGTATTGGTAGTGAAGAAAAGAGGTAAAAGAACCACTAAACATGCCTCCTTGACCAGCTGAAGTAATGAAGTTATCGCTAATAGCAACTCATGACTAGCTGGGTCAAAGGAGGAGGAATGAAAGTATTGTACGAGTCTTTCAACAGATAAACTCATGACTAGGCCAATGGTGGATGAATTAAAATTTAGTATGAATGTTTAAACAGTTAAACAACAATTATGAAGGTATATGGTAAAGGTTGAAAGAGCCAGGATGGGTAAAAAAATCAATGTAATGAATGGCACACAGAAACAAGAAGCAAGGAGGTTCTCTAGCATTCTGTTTATGTTAGTGATTTGGACTTAGAAGATGCAGGACTCATGTTATCCGTGTTAATTAAGTACAATGTGCATATTTAACACTATGGTCGTGATCCTGAACAGTGTCGAAGAAGTGCCGAGCCTCAATTAAGTAAACTATAACGCGTCATGATAATAATATGAATGTAGTTAAGGTACGGAACGTAATCGGAGTCAAGTTATAACTCACCATCATGTGGGATTACATTAGTTCCACCTCCACCTCAGAGTACGAATAAAATGTTACTTTGTCATATAATGTGTCGGATGTTGGGTTAAGTTGGCGTTTTTAAGTGAAAATATCTATGCAATACACATGGGGAAATAAGACACAAAATGTTATTGTAAAATGGTATAAAAATATAATGAATGAAGATAAAGCAACTGGATGTACTGCTCTCTCTCTATCTCTATCTCTCTCTCTCTCTCTCTCTCTCTCTCTCTCTCTCTCTCTCTCTCTCTCTCTCTCTCTCTCTCTCTCTCTCTCTCTCTCTCTCTCTCTCTCTCCCATCTCGTCTTTATTGGTTTCTCTTGTCTTTTTCACTTTTGTCTTTCGTCTCATCACGTCTCGTCTCTCTCTCTCTCTGTGTTTGTGTATATATGGTCATGGATGTTGTAAGATGCCAGTAAAGGGTCATGACCTAAAAAGACTGAAGACCATTGACCTGGAGTCCTAACAATGCAACACGAACACAAACTCTTACATGTAACTATGGAAGGGAATCCTGTACTTACGGCTAAACAAGAGGAAATGTAAAATCTAACCACAATAAACATAATGGCTTAAAATACTTAAGAATAATGCGACACAAAAGGTTACTTATTAAATCACGTTGATACACTAACAATACTGATAGTAAGGAACAGTAAGCAACATAAGATCATTCATTACCTAATTACGTACATAAACAATGAATTTGTTACCATATCAACATCAAATAAACTAATATTTGATACAACAAGCAACTGACATTCAATTCAAGTATCCAATTTTCAAACTGGAATGCATTCAATAAATTGAGATCATGACATAGATGTCTTTGGCAATTGATTAGAAAAAAATAATGATAAAATACTTGGAAATTGATGAAAAACGTTTTTTCTTGCACAAAAGTACTTAACGCTTATTTTAAGGAAATGGCCATATAACTAAATTCACAAAAATAGATAATTAAAATAAAATTATAAAGAAATATAGAAAAAATAAGATTAAATTAAATAAAAGTATCGGGGACCAATTATGAAACAAATTATTAGTAAACGCAATAGACTGCTTCCTAATGTGACAAACATGACATATTCATATATTCACAAGTACTACATGCATTAAAGGGAAAAGTGAATACCACACTGACCCACGTGGATCCACTAACAATGGTAAACAAAACACAACTATAAATCAAGTCACCTGGCTAATAAAGCATCAATTATAATGGTCTTTATTTGATCTGATGTAGTAAAGTTGAATGGACTGGTGTTGTGAAAGTGTTGGTTCATCGAGCAGAGCCGGTATTGTTGCTTTGGTGGACACGCGGAAGGATGAGTGAGGAATGATTGGTCTCGTGTGAAGGATGTGAGGTTGGGATGAGGTGAGAAATATGAGGTTGAAAGGGAGACCACAAATGAGATGGATGGACAGTATGATAAGACATTTGTTTTGATTTGGTAGTTGAAGTTTAAATTCCGGATCATTAATATATTTTTCCGTTGTCCTCTATGGATGCACGTAATGTATATATGTAATGATAACTGTACATGTTAAAACTAAATGTGAAGAGTAAACATTAAATTTATATTACTAAAGAATATAAATGTGTAACTCAAATAGATAATTGCCACGTGACACATTGAAGGCTTAATGAAACCCTGTAACTCCCTCCAAATGATTGTTGAGTTACATTTTAAAAGGCATTCTTGATAATACTTGAGCAAGTGTCCATTTCAAGATGTAGAAAATGTGCCGTTACACTAGGCAACCATAAACAACTAGAAAGATTTGTGCGACTTTGATCAAAAAAAATTCTGGCAAATATATAGCAATTTTGTGGGTTACATTTGGAGGCAGATTAGACTATCTCTCCTTCAATATTATTTACAATGGGTGTAAAATGTGCAAGGTGATTTTTAAGTAGTTGGTGAAAGTTGGAAAATACAGTATGCATTTTGCTTGCCCAAAGGCCATTTCAGTGATATTTTGTACATAAAAATACTAAATTTCAAACTTTTCCTTAATACATTATTTCAGATGATACTAACTATTATTAGTTATATGTCTCACAACTACATTATCAAGACCAACACAGTAGATTATGAGGCTACGGAGAATACTTAATATCATTACTAGTTCATCTCACAACTGCAATCTGAATATCAAAATGCAGACTCTGAGACAAGATAGAATTATTGAAGTTATCCTTGCACCAAGCACAAAGTCAGAACATTTCAGTTATTAGTCACTAAGGACTAGAATATGGATACAAAATATTCCCATAACTATTCACTAATGGGAGTGATTTTTGTAGTGCATATCAAAGGATATCTTACAAAAATACACCAATTCAATGTTCTACTACACAGCACCAAACACATGCACCTTCTCTTTGCCTTTCGTTATTTTCTGAAATCACACTTGTTCTAAACCCATTCTAATGATTTTACCAATGCATTAACTTCATCTTAATTTGAAAAGGTTAAGCTCAAAGGGTAAGAGTAAAGAAGAATTAATAAAAGTTGCCATTAATACTCCCACTGGAAATTAAATTGATCGCCACTTTAAGTGAGTCCAACACAAAAATGGCTGAAGATCAAGAGGATTTTTATAAATTCGTAACTCTGTCAAAACGCACCACAGCTTCAACAAGACCCACTACCCAAACTATCCACTCTATTCAGTTTTCAAAGGTTAATGTCAAAGGTCAGGAAAAATTTATCAATATCCTACGGCAGAGGTACTTGAGCTTTACTGAGTGTCCGTATAATTGTCTGTATTTTACCAGACAACCCATCTGGTCCCATTGCTTTCCCCCTTCGTGTGTGTGTGTGTGTGTGTGTGTGTGTGTGTGTGTGTGTGTGTGTGTGTGTGTGTGTGTGTGTGTGTGTGTGTGTGTGTGTGTGTAAAGTAAAGTAAAGTAAAGTAAAAATAGATAATGTAAACAGAGAAAGAAAGCAAGAGAGAAAGAATAAATAAATAAATAAAATTAGAGCTTATAATACTTGTATACATATACGTATCTACATTTGAGTCAGATAATAACTATCACAATTTTCTCCCATACTCAATCGTCAAAACTAGTGAAAATATTCTTACAATCTAATTTGCTGCGAGACTGACCCTCACGCCTTGAGTACGCCGAGGATTGGTCACTTCTCCCCAAGAGGACGAGAGGCAAAGGGAATGCAAGTGGATGTATGTATGTATGTAGACACCTTATCGCTTCAACCCTCTTTCAAAGGGAATATAAGCCAGGTAAAAAGATTGATAGATAAGATTCCTACAATTAAAAATAATACTAAGAATGAAAGTTGACTTCTGAAATAACAGTAAATTCTACACTACATAAACACACTGGATAGAGAACATCTTTTTTATAAGCGTTTTTCATACACACAAACACAAGGACAGGCGCCATAATATATGCAGCAAAGCAATTTGAAAATTACAGCAAAATTCAGCATTTGTTGGTCTACACAAAGGAACATATAATGAGAGATTCATATACAAGAATGTAATTGGACTTTGGTCAACAAAAGAGCCTTCATTTGCTGAGAATTAAGCAGCAAAATGGTTTGATTTCAATGACTTTCTGGTGAGGAAAGAAGCAAGTGAAAAAAAAGACTTATCACTTCATGAAATATCCGATATGGCTTCAGCAAATATTTGTGTTGATAAATAAATGACAAAGTAACAATGATGTCAGATGGTGAAGCTTATTAACAACACCAGTTCAACATCAATTTACAAAACCAAAATATCTGGAAATTCCCTATAACAGCAAAATACTTGTTGGCATAACAGTATAAAAGTATATCTGAAATTTTTTGATGAATATCACTTAAGATCTGACTTTTAAGGTTTCAAATAGAGAGAATTAAAAAAAAGTCAGAGGTTTCCCATTCACGAGTTAATATAGATGTCTTAACTAACTTAGATCCATGTAAGTAGCCATTACTGATCCACCAGGCAACCCTAACCTCCCAAGTATGTCTTATTAAGCTGGTAGTAATGTGCGTATGTCTTGATGAATCAACCCGAGGAGACACAAGCTTGGTAGGAGAGAAGATGTAGTGGACAGTAAGGCAAGGAAAACAGTGATTGAATTTGATAACTGCTCATCACTGCAGGACTGACTGGGCTTCTAGTAACCGGTGATGTGTGTCGGATTTGCACTTCCTTGTAATGTGAAATGTTCCGTGGTTGTTTAGCTTCAACCAACTTACTCAAGATGACCTCAATCAGTCAGTCAAATAATGTACAATTATATAGAGTTCACCCAATCTACATCAATTAAGCTCACAATACTTTTCAGGTTATCAATTGGACAGCTCGGAGAAGATTCGCGAGCCATGATAAGTAAAGGGTATTACTTACAAAAATATGTGATGTCATCTTAAAATTACCTCTTGTCTCGTAAATATAAACTCTTAGTGCACATGAGCACAGACACCATTACACAACACAACTGGGTTCACACTAAGCTATGATACAGCCTCTGATAGGTGAAGGAAGGACCAGAGTGTTGGCCAGAAGTGAGTATGGCACAACCAACTCGAGGCAAGAAAAACTAATCACACAAACATTTGATTCTTTTTGTGTATCACTGTTAATAGTTAGTTTGATATCATGATGGATGGCTTTAAGGATTTATGAGAGGATGTCATTCCAATCTACGGGAAGTCTGAGAGGACATTGGCTGCGTCAAATAAAGGAGAATCCAACGAAGGCTTTTGGTCACTGTAAAGGAATTGTTTGCTTTTCAGAATCAACTAATGTCTACCCTAAACATTGCATTACAAACACATCCACCAGCTCCTGACTCTTGCTAATACAGAGTCAATCTTTCCTCCACTCTCTTCTCTAATTATATCTCTCATTTCTAATTTCACTTGACTCTATTATTTGGTTTTGGTTGTGAAGTCTTCTAAGGCTTATCTATGTCTCTGAGGTTAATATAAAACTCCACATTCTAAGTTTTCTTGAGTGTATCTCTAAAAAATCTACCAACCACTTTCAGATCTCTTTTGCTCTTCACGTAATCATTCCACCATTCTCTAATAACGCCTAAACCACCTTAGTCTACCTCGTCTCACTACCAGACTCATATATTCAACTCCCGTTCTCTCCCTCAGTCCATCTGTGGTCCTCCTTCCCCCAGGTATTCATTTATTCAGTGACTCGCTTCACATCCACCTCTTCATCCTCATCTCTATCCGTTTTTAGTCTACGAAAATTGTCCTCCTTCTCAAACAGACCTAAACAAGGTCGTCTAGTGTTAAAAAAAGGCAACGCTTCCCTGAATTTCCTCCATCAATTCCAAGTTCTCACCAATACACTAATAAAAAATAAACTCAGAACAAGTCATCTACATCTCACAGGTGGCATTAAGAATCTTTAACTTTTATACGAGTTCAATATTTTCCAGTGATCACAATCCTTCTGAAAAAAATAAAGTCATTACAATCATTAATACTAATCTAACCCAAAAGAATGAAAAAATATATACTTACGTTGAGACACAATCAGAGGGATTGGAGCTCACAGAAGGAGGATCCCCCAGCCCTGAGTCATGCATTGGGTACATGGGTTGAGGTGTGTTGGGGTAGGATTCCATTGAGCCGGGTCCTGACCACCTGTAACATTACATTGTGTTCAAGTCACGGAGGAGGAAGTACAACACATCACTGGCCCTTTGTATACAGCTTCAGAATCAGTATTAATAAAAGCAAGAGGACGGGACACTTGAAGCATGATAAAAATAGGGTAATAGAATACGTATAAAAATAATCATTATAACGCCTCTCAAACTTACATAACATAATATTACAAATAACTTCCTTTAAACTACTTTCTACAATACTCACCCTGGTACATGTGTAATGAGGTGAGGCTTGACATAGCCATTGTTGGTGGGATGTTCGCCTATTGGGGTGTAGTATTTGCCAAAGGCTTGCTCTTTAGGTGCATTTGGGTATAGGTAAAGGAGGTACTTCAAGTCTGCAATCACATCAGCCAGTGGACGGATGGCAAAGGATTTACTGGTGAACGGTTGCAGCATGAACACATCCCTCTGATCACATGCTAAGGATAATAAAATAGATTAAACACTTCAAATCTAACACACAAGTATTTCAACATACATCATTTTATCATGAATTAAGAATATCATTTCCTTTCAACAATACCTTTAGTGGTGTCTTCATACATCCATGCAATTGTGACGCCTCCAAGTTCAGAGTCAGAGAACCGCAGCAGAAATGTGCCAGACTTGGAGTTCTTTAGCATGTCCTCAGCTGGGCGGCGGCCAACAAAGCCCATGATGGAGCCATCATTCCAGGGATGACGCAAGTGTTCTTTGGTGACCTTCAAGGAAACATTGTACCATTCAGATCACCTTGAA
This sequence comes from Cancer borealis, assembly GCA_036785275.1. Taxonomy (NCBI): domain Eukaryota; kingdom Metazoa; phylum Arthropoda; class Malacostraca; order Decapoda; family Cancridae; genus Cancer; species Cancer borealis. The sequence goes on from JAXIVD010001144.1 coordinate 52,922, forward strand.
CAACTTTATCAAGGCATAGTGGGATTAAATATCAAACACAGCTCCTTCTGCTTCTATATTTAGTTACAACTGAACTTAATAATAATAACATGTTACCTTCATGACAGCAAAGAACCATTCCCAAAATGTAAAGTTGCGTTCTGATAGAGGCTCCTTGCAAAACTGTGACCATGATAACATCATATTAGTGAAATCTTGCACTTGCGGACTCCTGCAAAGTAAAATAATATAAAGATTATAAATATTTAATTCCATACCATATAGTTCTACTTCAATCAAGGGATGAGTGCACAGTCAATAGCTTTTTTTCTATGTTTTTGATGATTAAATATTATCTAGAATCATTCAAAAATAGCATTGTAACGAAGTTGGTTCAGGTAGTTTAAACTCCACACACCTGTCCAATCTGAAGGCCTTCCCCGCTAAGAACTTGAGGTTATCTTCTGTCAATCCCCGTCCAGTGGCAGACTTGAACTTGGCGTCCAGCATGTCAGCAACTTGAGGCCACGGCACCTACAACGCACAAAATGGGTCACATAATGAATGCAAGGATGTGCAGGAATCTAACGTGAAGCACTGACTTAAATATATTAATAACTTTGTAGCTGTGCAGATTAGTACATTCAGTTGTTCATTTTACCTTTGACTACATGAGAGGAGTGCATGTGTATGTATGTATGTATGTGTAGGTGTGTGTGTGTGTGTGTGTGTGTGTGCGTTTTATCTGAAACTATAGACGATAATGTTGTAGTCACCTTATCAGGAACTGTAAATGGGATGCGTCCTTGCTCGGCAAACGCGTTATCCCAGGAGACAGTGGCCCAGGCATGAGGCTCCTGATTCCCATGAACTATTACTACCACAGGTAACGACAAAGTCCACACCTGGAAAGAACATTTAACTATTAACAAGTATCTAAAACTTCATGAGAGAATACAAATGTCACAGCTCAACTAGTGTATTCATGATTCATAGTATAGCATTTAAAGATTCAAAGTATATAATGACTTACTTGAAACACCAGTTCACCGCCACCAACACTGAACTGGGATTGGAAGAGTAAGGAAAACTTCTCATCCATTACTGACTCTGTCCCTTTCTTCTCAGCTCTCTTAATTTTACGAAGCTGCATGTTGCGGAAGCTTACAGAGAGTTGCCTTGAACCCTGTAGGAATAATACACAGAGTTTACTGATACGTACATCACAACAATCCATCATTTCAATATAAATCTGACATGCAAATACGACAAATACAACATAAATACAAGAATAAAAATGTTGGTGCGGGATGTGTGTGTGGCAAAATTTGGCAACAACACAGACCTACAACACACACACACACACACACACACAGTATGAATAAAAACCATGACAACCTACCTGGTGATACTCCATGGTGCCGGTATTATTAAGAATCTCTCCTGACATTTCGCTTTTACTCATCTGATCATTCTTGAGAAGTGCATTGGCCTGAGCTTCACTAATGATGGACACCCTTACTTGTGGCGGCGTCATGTTCACATTGAGCTTCCCGCCCACCAACAGCCGGACAGTTGACGAGAACCTTGTGTTGGTCTTCATAACTTGTGGTGGTTGTTTTTCTATGATAAATGTACTGTGGAGAAGAGATACTTTCAATATAATGTAACCTAACTTTATGCAATATCAATATGGCTTCTTCATTGCATATAAGTTGTGTATAATGATGAATATTATGAATTACCTTGTGACGAGTGAGGAGAGGAGGCGTGTGATGTTGGAGTTGAGGGTCGGCAGCATGTCTACGCCTCCAGTGGGTGCGATGGGGATTTTAGTTTGGTGCCGTTCACACTCCTTGATCTGATGCCGATTCAGCCATATAATTTCCGCCAAAGCTTCACACCTGGAAATGTTATATACAATCAGATAAATGTCTTTTTAATTAACTGATGAGAATATGATTACCGGTGTTATGTGATTGAGTTTACTGACCATTCTTGTATCGTGTCGAGTTTGTTTCCATTGAATGTTTTTCCGTTGCCTGCCATCTGTTGCTCTCTCTTCCAATTGATGAGTTCCTCGTCAAGTATACGTTGCTGAAGGATGTTTAGCCCATCGATGGTTCCTTTGTGCTTCTCGGCTAAGTCCATTCTCCTCCGCAGCAATCCTGACACCTGAACACTGTCCTTCATTAGATACTACAGTCATGAAAAACAATGATATATTCATAATTAAGTAGAGCTGCTGAGATGAGACTTACAATCTTTAAAATATGAACTTATTGCTGTAATACTTTAGTGGGGAAGGTGAGGATCAACACACACAAAGGTATTCATAAAGCTGATCTCCTCCTAAAGTTATTCTACAATCCAGTGTTTCATTAAGAGAAGGTTAATACTATATGCACTTTATTGTTGGTATAGTATTGTAAGCCCCGAGAGGAGAAGAGAAATACACTCCGCCTAACACAGTACATCAGGTCAGTCAGGTAAATAGGGTTCAGGTATTGAACTCATGCCTCTTCCAAGCCTACGAAAAGCAATTACCTTTTGTGAAAGTTGCTGTTCACCCAATTCCTTCCTTCTCCTTAGATTGGTTTCCATTTCTCGATTCTGAGACGTCTTTTCTTGACTTTGGATATGTGAAAGGTGAGCTGTAATAAATAGATTAAATTAGTAACATACATATCATGCTATTATTTGTTCATGAATGGGGTTAAGTGATATATAAAAGCAAGTGAGGTTGGAATCTGTATCTGTCTTATAACAAAATCTAAACACTTACCATTGATTTTTGTACAGTCATGGTACTGAAGGGCAAAGGATTCCTGTTCCTGCTCCAATTGCCTGAGTATGTCGGCTGTTTCCCGTGTGCGTCTATGTAGGATGTCCAACTCATTCACTATCTCCGCACACGGCTCCACCACCATGTCGGTTGGCTGCATCACACCAAGCATCTGGACAAGGAACACACCGTTATAAAAGTACTTACAGTGTTATGCTGCAATGAGAACGCTGGAAGAAATAGTCAATCGTCTATCAACTCAATTCCATCCGCTGATCTACAATACAGGAGGTAATAAGGAGTTAGTTATTAAGTCTTACATTTTCGTGCTGCTGAACTAATTGAAGCTCAGTCTTGAGGCAATCTCGGATGATTGACACAAGTCCCAGCGGATTGTTATTCAGGTAACGAGCCTGAAAGATAAAAATACAGGCATCAAAAATAATATTAGACTAATAAAGAAAATTGCACAATATATTTTTACATGATAACTGGATGAGAAAGATAAAATAGAGAGAGTTAAGGTGACTGCATGAACAAACCTTAAATGTATTAGCAGCTTCATCCAGGCGTATTCGGACCAAGAACAGATCTTCGTTGCTGCCATAATTAAGTGCCTTGCTTTCCATCTCCTGTATAAGTTGGGACACAAGAGAGTGGGCGTACTGGCTGTGCGACACATTTTCTGGATCTATGTCATTCCTGAAAGAGCAAAACTAACTTGAAAAAGACATAGATATACTTCTTTTTTTTACCAACACAGTCAATCTCCATAACAAAATCATAACTTCTTTACTTTAAGTCGTAGAAATCGGCACTCGAAAAATACACCAATATTTAAAAAAGTAGAACACAGTAGAAGACAATTTACACTTACCATTGGTGCATTTTGTCTTCGATCCATCCTGCAAGGTAGTGCCGCACCTCAATGGGGAACTGTTCACCATACACATTTTGTACCTGACGGAGGGCATCTGGGGGCAGCTGTTGTGCTCTATTCCAAAGGGACATTTTAGTCTGCAATGTAAAGGAAAATGTATCAGGTTTATATCTTATGTGATATTTAATCTACTTAATCATTTTATGCAAAAACAATTAAATAAGTACAACGGATTACTAAAGGTAGCTATATATTACATATCATTCTATTTAGGAGTTTTCCATATATTGCACATCACTGCAAAGTTTATATAACAGAGGTAGGTATATCATTTCAGTAATTTGGGAATAACACTTGATTCTACCCTTGAATTTCATTATAATAGTTACTACAGCCAGGAAATTAATACACTACACCCTACACTCAATTGATTTAATGAATTTTGGATTTAACACGACATCTGCTCCCGGACAAACAGAAAAGACCTTACAAAACATCACTCCTTGAAAAGTGTGTCCGCTAAGTGACAGTAAATGGTGTGGGTTGTAAGCTCCCACCTAACCATGTATTTTATTTTTCTATATGTAACAAACAGTGTACCATATCAAAATCAAGCTTTTTATATGTATTAAATAGTGTTCCATATAAAAGAAAAATTAAATATAATGGTTTCCGACACCCGAGTATCAAGCAACGGACAAGTAGATTCTCCATTTAGTCCGTTAAATTGAGGGTCGAGAGTACTTTGCAAGAGCTACACAATGTCCATCCCCTTCACTCATGATCATCCTGAATAAAAGTCAAATTGGACCTATTCTTGTGTTTTCTACATGTCTCTGGTTCACTGACACACTGACAGGGACGGGCACTACACTGTCAATAGTTTGTGGCACCTCGTTCCTACTAAACATCTCGGGTTTAGTGTCACGGAAACTATAACTCTCCGAGGGACCAATGGATATCTGGAAGATCTAGTTAACACACTCTACATACTCTAAAACTACTTTTTTTTTTTTTTTTACCTTGAAAGGATACTGGTTAAGGGGAAAAATATAAGTAAATTATTTATCTATTTTTTTACATTAAAAGGAACTCACTTAGCATCCTGTCCCTGCCTGATACTTTCCTGTTCCTGTTCTTCATACTTTATAACATACACACAAACTTCTAGAATTTGCAAATATCCCTTTTTATTCCTTCTGTTCACTCACTACCTTCTTCCACATTAGTATTTAATCTATTTTGAGTTATTCCTTATCTTCCTTATCTCTCAGAGAAGCTTATCAGCCTCTTACCCCTTACTCTTTCTTTTAAATAAATTACTATACTATATATCACTCTTTCCAATGTGTCACTTAACCTCCTCCAACACTCGGACAATATGGAGATAAGATTAGCCTACTAATTTTGAGGCACGGGCTATTTTGCTTTAACAAGTTTCCAGAAGTTGATATATAGTGCATGATATTCTGCAACCTTAATTCTATCTGACATGTAAGTATTAACCTAGGGAGAACACGCTAATGTTATCTCCATATTACCCCAGCTTTCTCCTATTCAGTTCCCAAGCTTCTTCACTCCCCCTTCCTGCCTCATTACTCATCTCCATCCTTAGTAGATCAGAGATGCTTACGGCTCACTACGCAATACAATAATCAAATAACATACACACATGCGTAATAATTAACTAGAGTTAGTAATGAAATTAAAATAACGCTGAATTACATTGTTTTCTCCTATATATTCACCTCTCAAAATGCACATGTCCATATTGCATGACAAACACCATGCAACATTACGCCTATTTAACTAACGTACAGTCTCTATAGCAACATGTAATCTCTGGTACTAATAATGGTGCTTAGACACGTGTACATCACCCTTACCCACCTTAAAGCTATGTTAAACCAGTCACAAGAGTATTAAAGTTAAAAACGAAACGCCAGGGAATGACACCTTGGGAGATCACGGTAACGTAACTTACCTTTTATCTCGCTGTCACGCTGTTACACTATATTTTAACTATAGTCTAGGTGAGTAACAGACTCTCGTGGATGTTGTCACACTGTTATCTTATTGAATAGTAGTGTTTAAAGAGGAGAAAAGGTTCCCTCAGATCGATTCATCAAAACATACGCACGTTTCAAGGAAATTAACTAACTATCACCTTATGTGGCAAGCAGCGTCAAGGCAGCTCTGCCATCTTACTAATAAAACACCACCATATTTCACTAATTTCTTCCTTATCCACCTCGCTATCCATCTCTATATAAGCTTAAAAAGTTTTTATTCATATTTTATGATTAATATCCGTGTTTTTAAGTTATTATGATAGATATTTTAGTGTTTATTTAACCCTTTAGATGTGGCACTCCTGCACCTAGATGCCAGAGGATCGGCGCAGGTCCTCTACACTATTTTCCTGGTATTGTCCTGCTTTTTTCCTGGTATTTCAACTTTACCCGCTGCTTTGAAATGGATCTAAGGAATATATGAAGTAGATTTCACGGCTAGTTTGTGTAGAAGTGAATAAAGATGGTTGATAAGTGAAGGTTTGTTTAATATTTATAAAATATAATACTAACTGCGATCTTTCCTTCCTTCCTTTTATTTGTTTGTAAAGATGAACTAACTTGGAATAATATTGTTTGAGAGAGAGAGAGAGAGAGAGAGAGAGATAGTAATAAAGTTGACCCATAAAATAACATGACACTTGCACGTATATAAAGGTAATTAATATGTATATGGAAAAACGGCATATGTTATGTGATGAATATAATTAAATGTAATTATAGGTAGATAATGCAATATTAATCGATCAATTCATATATCTTTTACCCACACACACACACACACACACACACACACACACACACACACACACACACACACACACACACACTATTCATATACTAATATCCACATAGGTATCGAGAGATGATAATAATTTCCTGTCCATAATCCTAAAAAAAGCTACATCAAATATCCCTTCGCCGATAAATCACTGTAACTTACCTTATTTGGAAAAGATTTGTGTTCTTGAACGTTATCCAAATTGAGCATAAAAAAGGTAGTCTAGTCCACACAAAAGGTTTAATAAGAGGTCCTGGTATGACACCTCTCACCGGGAAGGCTTCAGCATGTCTACTGGTGTACTGCTGGTATTACTCTGCCTCACTCTGTCTCTCCCTCACCCACCCTCCTCTCACCCTCCTGTACACACCAACACGCTCACCCGCTTATCTATCAGTGCCACTTCCCAACGATGCCACAGTGCCAGTCAGGGAAACGAGGCGAAAAAAAGGATACTTTCACGTGTTATGTTATTATTATCATAGGGGTGTTTGTATATATTTAATGCTAGTGATATATGCTGGGGTTAGGGATAGCGTTGTTGGCAGTGCTGCTTGTTCCAGGAAGAGAGGCTCCTTCAGGGAAAAAGGTGTTTGATGCTACAGTTCACCAGACACACAGCGACGCACTCCGCTTGTCCCAGACTTTAATATCGTATTTCCACCCTTATTATTAAAGTTAACTATTAGAAACATTAAGACTGTGTTCTATGATGTTTGATATACTACATCCTGCCATAATTGCGTTCGTTATTGTTGTGTGGCATCTGTTAGGCACTCCTAAGTTCACAGAAATGGTATACGCGCGACTCTTCCTATTGCCATCAGTTGCAACTCCCATCACCACCTTGAGCTGAGATTTATAGTTTTCTAATACTCATAGGTACAACACATGAATATTTCAACATATCTATCCTACGCATTAACTACACTGTTACTAAACGCCAACCTGTCACTGATTTAGAGTCTATTAGTTAGATTGTTCCCCATCCTTCCCTGCCAGCTCATCCCATATAGTAATCGTAATAAACGTTCTCCTATCAATGTTCATCCTGATACCGCTTCCTGAACCCTCGTGGATGCTACTGCTAGAAACAAGACAAGAGAAAGTAAGAACACGAACAAATGGTTTCAAGCTAGACAAGCTCAGATACAGGAAAGACATAGGTAAAAGTATGTTCACTAATGGGGTAGTAGAGGAGTAGAAAACTCAGCAAGCATGTGGTAAGTCCCGGGACAGTATAAAGTTATAAGAAAAGGTTCAACATTTCAATAGATGTAGAAAACAGATGGTAAGTGTTAGGTGCACAAAAGATGCCTTGTGTCGGTCAACTGGCCTCTTGCAGCCTAATTATTTTATTATGTTCTAATGCCGCGGTAACACTGAACAAAAGTGTTGAGTGCTCATTCCTAAGTAAATTAGTAAAATATAAATGAAAAATGTATAATAGTATTCATTATCATTTTTTTTGGGGGGGTTGATTTTCTATTATAAGAAAATCATCTTTGAAAATCCCGCAGCACAATGGTGCAAGTTAGATTACTGAAACAAATATTTTTTTGAATTCCTGTGGCAGAAATATATATACAAAAAGAATATGAATATATGAATGAAATGATAAGTTAATGAAATAGAATGAAGTACACTCAGCCAAGCTACAGTATACCTACCTCCTCAGTCGACATAAATGGTCCTTACTTTTCTTTATAACTTGTTTACGTTTTCCCATAATTCAGTCAACATCTTTTCAGCACTGATGCCAAGTTCAGTTGTTACGCAGCCATTTCCTTTGTTAAGAATAACCTTACAAGACCTTTATGCAGAGTGTTCCATACCTTATGACCTCATCATGTTGAAATGCTGATTTGCACTTCAAGCGTAATTAAGAGCATAAGAGCATAAAAATTGAGGAGACTGCAAGAGGCCAGTAGATGACCTACACGAGGCAGCTCCTTGTTCCCTCACCCTTAGAATAATCCAATATTTAGCCATCCCACCTGTCATCCCTATCCATACTCTGATCCAACCGTCTTTTATAGCTACCTATTGACTGTTAGTGCTGGCACATAATCGAATCCTTCCTATAATAAGGGGACCAAAATTGAGATGCATGATCTAGGTGGGATCTAACTAGCGCTAAATACAACCTCAGAATGACATCAGAACTCCTATTTGTCACACACCTACCAACAAATCCCAGTATCTTGTTGGCCCTATTTCTAGCTATAGTATACTGTTCCCTGGAGCGCAAGTCACTGTTTACTTGAACTCCTAAGTCCCTCACACTAACACTATATGACCTTCCTAAGCTAGTGTCATTTAATGTGTAGCCTACAGGCCTATTACCTTTACCTATACGCTCATAATGCTACACTTGCTAACATTAAACTGCATCAGCCAGATGCAGTTTAATGTCAACAAGTGCAGCACCATGAACGCAGTATATATATATATATATATATATATATATATATATATATATATATATATATATATATATATATATATATACATTTATATATATATATATATATATATATATATATATATATATATATATATATATATATATATATATATACACTACCTACACCACTAATTCTACCTATACTACTGCTATCACGACTACCCTTCTATTAGGTCCCTTTCCCTCCTCCATCCCTCAAAATGACATGTAGAGGAACAGGGAAGGTTTAAAACGAAGAAATATTATCACCGGATTATAGGTCTTATCTGGCTGCTACCGGTCACAGGCACACTCACTGATGATGCCGATGATCCGGAAGCCAATCAGTCTGGGTGGGGTGTAGCTGATGTTCAGCTACACGCAGGCAAGTCAGACTCCCCAGACTGTCGAGCAAAGGGATCACCTGGTTATTACCACTCCTATATCACAGTGCAGTGCCTCGGTGGGGTGTATCTACGCACTGTCTCGGGGGGCCAGTCAGACTCCCCGAGCGTAATTACTTCACTCCTCTCTAGTATCTATAGTATAAAAGTCCTTAAAAAAGTCTTCACAAATAGGAGTAGTGCAACGCCCTGCTCAAATCAACCGAGAACTGCTATAATTACGGAGTGGTCATTCAATAGCTCGCCACATATGTTATTAATCAAGTAGGGAAAACTTATGCATATATAACAATCAAACTATCCCTCGTTTGTATAGACTATGAAAAAGCCTTATGAAATCACCCAGGAAACAGGACGTAGAGGAAATATATGTGAAACTATCAGAGCACATCTCTAAGGAAAACAATACCACTAAACAGCTACATAAAGCCAATGAGAAAATACCAATATAGAAAAGCGTGAGACAAAGAGACTGTCTGGTACACAACACTTGAAGGGACGCGCACAGACAGGCAAACACCAATTATAGAGTGTGAGCCGAATAAAGTAATAAATGGTGTTGATTGGTTGTCTGGTTCTAAAAAAAAGTCCATTTGGAAAATATAAATAAATATAAGTGGTACAATAATTGCATCTCCCATCGTTGGAGTTTCATGCTATTATTTGATGGAGGTTTTTTTTTTATTTTCATTCCACGATAACAATCTATCAACTAACTAGTCACTAAACAAAACGGAAATCCATTCAGAATTCCAGAAACACTGGTATAGTTTCTTGTATTTGAGTGTGGCTTTCCAAAAAGAACAAACCATCAAGTGAACGATTCTGCCAACCGTTGTGTGTGTGTGTGTGTGTGTGTGTGTGTGTGTGTGTGTGTGTGTGTGTGTGTGTGTGTGTGTGTGTGTGTGTGTGTGTGTGTCTTTATGAACATGTTCTACATTTTATTGAAAATTAATTATTACACAATAGCATAAAGACCCTCAAAATATTACGGACATTGGTATATTTAAGTGACAACAATTTTTTAGCAACACGAGTCACTGTGGTTACATTAAAACCCAAACCACCAAAAATACGAGGTATATATAAAACAGGAATATATATATATATATATATATATATATATATATATATATATATATATATATATATATATATATATATATATATATATATATATATACACACACACACACACACACACACACGAGGTACACAACAGAAAGTGGAGCTCCATTTTGTGGTTTGTTCTGGTTGTGGTATTGATGTACATACCAATCATTCTTAGGACACGTTATGGTTTAAACAAATCATGGATAAGCCGAGGTAACATTATCGATGTTACGTGGCTCCCGTTGGGCGTGGCTAGGTACTGTCCACTACTATGATTGGTACTTGTCAGGAAGTAGGAGGAGTCTTCACTAGTCCACCTACCAGGCTGTGGTGGTAGGGTGTGACCAGGTAACGACAGGTATGCAACACCACCACCACCATTACCACTACCACACCCCCATTACTTGAGTGTATTCTACTCTTAAAATAGTAGCAGTACCACTTGTAATATTTGCAAAGTAGTCAGTAACGAGGAAGTGGATCGTCACACTTCAACACTTAACTTAATTACTGCAAACGTAAGAAGTCCACTCAAATTTTCTTATGAAATAAATGTATTGGATAGGATGAGGTGATGTGGAGTAGGGGAGGAGGTGTCAATGTTAAGGGAGGGGAGGGTGAGCGTCGGCCAGGCGACCTGCTGGGGACGACGCAGTCACGGGCACAAAGCCACAATGAGTTTCACGATGGTTTCCAGGAAGGCGAGGCTCTCAACCCACCACCTCCTCACCTCCTCACCGCTGCACGCCGTCCTCCCAACACTACCAAGGAACATTGAAGATTAATCGAGTTTTACGCTACAGCAAACATTTATGTCGGGTTCAATCTGTATCTTTAAAATTTTTGATGAATAATGAAATTCCTTATAGCTATCGAGTCTAATTCTTGGTTGATGTTTCTTGTTATTCTATATGGCAACAATTAAGTAAGCCATTATAAAAGGTTACAAAGAGCACGGCAATACACATAAACCTTGCAATAAAGAAACATTTTGAAGAGTTCTAAAGTCTAGATTCTACACGATTGATAAACTTGTTACAATGAAAATACTCGAGGAACAGCTGCACCAAAACATTTATATATAACAAGTATTTTCCACTGAACAATATTACTAATGTTCAGTACGAATGATAAGCAGACGCACAGAACTTCGTATACACTGAAGAGTCTATGTTATCTATATATTCATGTGAAATTTGTAAATCTATAACTATTAATAGAATATAAAGCTTTCTGTAAGACCTAAGCCTTAACCGCAAACTTCTATTCAAAACAGGATATATGAAACATTTTTTTATGGATTTCCGATTATTTGATTAACCATTTTCTGCATGTTAAAAAAAATTACTTACTGCACTTGTTTATATATCCTTATTAAAGTATCATTTCATTAAACATCAAATGACACGTAGTATACAGAGAAACGTGTTTTTTGTGGTTGTCGTAAGCCGGTGAACTCCTCCTTTACCTTGACAATGCTTATCTAATACTTTTCCTCCTATGATCTGTATCTTATCAGTAGTGTTTGGCAGTTCATGTTACCTGGAAATGCCGCCTTGATACTGTGAACAAGAGAGACGGTCACTTGTACCTTTTATCTCAGACTAAACTATGACCTTCAATTTCAAGTCGATGTTTTCATCCTCTTGCTTACCTACCACTGTTCATATTATCTTTACTATCATCACTATTATTACTATTATGCATACATGATTTAGCACTCGCAAGCAAATTTTTCCCTAATGTTGTTTATTAAGGAATATTTGTGTTGCCTCTACACAGTTTATCATTGAAGAGTCTGTGCAGTTATCAAGCGGAGAAGAGTTAGTCAGGAAAGCGATGACGACATTGAGCTACACATATAATCACACGTTCATCTGCGTTGTACAATAGAAGGCTAAATTAACAAATAAACAAGTAAATACAAGTAAGTTAACGTATCCTTAAAGGTGCATGAATATTAAACAGAAATCCTGACGAAAATTATTATGCATGTGTTAGTCTTCGCGCAGATTCCTAGAACGACAACTGAGGTAGTGAATATACGCAGAGACGATTATGTATATATAACTATATCACAACAATGAACAAGCACGTTAATAGTGTTCTGTGACTCAATGAAGTGTGTCTGTTTGTACACCACGCACTCATCACAATCAACGAGGAGAGAGAAGATTCAACATTTAAAATCCTACTTCCGTCTTTATGACCTAACTGCCGAGAGAGAGAGAGAGAGAGAGAGAGAGAGAGAGAGAGAGAGAGAGAGAGAGAGAGAGAGAGAGAGAGAGAGAGAGAAGAGAGAGAGAGAGAGAGAGAGAGAGAGAGAGAGAGAGAGAGAGAGAGAGAGAGAGAGAGAGAGAGAGAGAGAGAGAGAGAGAGAGAGAGAGAGAGAGAGAGAGAGAGAGAGAGAGAGAGAGAGAGATTTCCAGTAATGTTGATATCAAGCAGGTAAATGATTAGTAGTCTAATGGACACTATAAAACAAATATAATTGAACGCTATCTTTTAACAACAATTCTACTACGAAATATATTCATCATTATCTATGTAAGTATATTTTTTATTCGTTTTTGTTTTAATGAATATTATTGATCACGGAAGCTTCTCATAATACACAAGATTAATACTGATGATAATACAACGAAAATTATATATTATACCATTTCCACGATGACATAGGATTGATTATGTACCGATAACATCATAAAAATTACCATAAGTTAAAATGAACATTCGTTACGCAGTACGGCTTTCATCTAATACTAATTTCCTGGAGATGAAAGGCGTCCACATATATAAAAAACGAAGAGAGGAAGGACAGCTGACAAATAAATTATGATAACAGTGATGATAGTAGTGGTGGTGTTGAGGCTTGGACGCGTGGACGGAAATTAAGTTATGATAGTGGTGAGGATGTGATGAAAACAGTAAAAAACAACTCATTTGTCTCAGCGTGTTAGATGGTAAAGATGAAGGCACAGGTCATAGGGTGACGGGAGATGCTAGTATGTAATAGAGTGAGAGGGAAGACGGCAGTGTGTGGTAGTGGTTGTGATGGAAACAGGTGAATCAGAGAACAAGTGGGCGGCAGGAGGTGTTGCTATGGTAACGATTGATTCCACAACCTATGCGATGCGGTGATATCCACTGGCCTTGTCACCATTAATAATATTACGTTAGTATTTAATGTTAAACTAATCATCACTAAATACTTACGTCTCAGTTCATTTTTTAAATTTTAGGAGTATGGAACAGATGTAAACGGAGTTGAGAGTTTATAATCCCAGCAGAGTGGAAGGCTAGCAATCCTGACCCCATATGTGTGTGTGTGTGTGTGTGTGTGTGTGTGTGTGTGTGTGTGTGTGTGTGTGTGTGTGTGTGTGTGTGTGAATGTTGTATACTAGTACATAATAAATATAGACGCATAATTTACTTAAGGAATGTACGCATTATAAGTTTGCGTTAATAGTTTTAAATTATTTCACAATACAGACATGCATGCAGCTCTAGCAGGCATCCCCAAGACGATGCCGAAGCCAAACTATTGTACACATAACAGTCTACACTCTCCTTGAAGTACGCCTCAGCAATGTCTCGCACATATTTAATCACAGAAAAAAGTACAACACCAGTACGTTCGTGTTTGTCTCGTTTCACTAGTAGTACATCACTCAAAGTATTCAGAATGTCTTTACGGGATTTGCAAATATTCAATTGCCACTCACAGGTTTCCTGACGGCCATCTTAGAGACTGAAGTCCAATAATGCCATGTAAGTTTGGTCCAGAACCGACTTAACTCGGACGATATTTAATATAAACTTTGTAGATTTGAAAAGAGACTTCAAGTCCAACTGACATTATTAAGACCTATTTCACCAGTTCATAATATAATTGGAAACAGGCCAGATGGAGCAAGATTATCGCGCTCATAGCGAATGGAATTTGGTGCGTCGTCCAAATCCAACTAAAATGAGATTCTTGCAGCCGCAAAATCGCGAATCAAAGTCTGCAGCTCCCAGAATTATGATGCCCTAAATACATTAAACTTAACTAAACCATGAAGTAATAGTCGTAAATGCACACAAAATTATCACTTGCGTGACCAATGTCTTCAAGTCTCTGAATTAGACAAAGAGAAAAGGCAAAAACCTCATTCGGAATATTTCATTACTCTCTCAAATGAACACTGGTAATGAAACGACAATCTACGCACAGGACCACTTCTTGAAAGCATCAGTTTCCAAACAATTTCTAGATGCGGGCTGGGGCGAGGGTAGTGGCAGGTGGCGTCTCCTAGCAACCCGGCGGAAGTTGACCGACGGACCTATCGAAGCCTCTCCCAAGGCGCTCACCGAGGCTCATGTAAGACTCGAGTCACAATTAACTAACACACTAAATCTCTCTCTCTCTCTCTCTCTCTCTCTCTCTCTCTCTCTCTCTCTCTCTCTCTCTCTCTCTCTCTCTCTCTCTCTCTCTCTCTCTCTCTCTCTCTCTCTCTCATGTTTATGCATTTTACCACGTGCGTGTTTGTGTGTGCATACAATGTGTATAATTTACAGCAAGTACGGAACATAATGTAACATCACACTTACCTAAGATGTGAGGATGAGGGTTGACAAGAAGCTTTGTATCGCCTCACCAATTCAGGGAGACGAGGAATAAGCTCCATCACAAACTACTGAGAAGAGGAAAACTGCGCGGAGATGTAACGCGCTGCCGAAGACTTGTAGGAGGACGATGAAATGATAGAGAACGATTACAAAACTCGAGCAGAATCAGGTTGGTGGTGGTTGGCTATCGTGCCCCCTGGGGGGGGGTCACACGGGCTAGCTAGAAGAGCCCGTCAGCAGAATCAAAACTGCGTTCGTTTTATACCCAACACTTCCATCCTCGACGCGATCAGCTACACAACTGTCTTCCTCGCATGCGCATTCCCACCCAGCGGAAAGAGAAGGAGTGAACCTCGAGTCACGTCCAAGCCATCATTATTTCCGTATTATGATATCGTTTCCATTACGGACGTAGTGTCGTTTCCTCGCCCGTCTTTTCCCTCGCATCACATCCTATACAAAATGTGTTACTTTAATATTAGTGCAAGTAGGCTACCGTCCACCTCCTTTAGCTTCTTACCTCTATCACCTTAATCCTTCTCCATTTCTTTTTCGTTAGTTTATCTTCCTCTTCATTCTTCCTCCTCTCACCATTATTATATCTTAAATTAATTTCCGTCTTGTGAGTGAATCAATTCACCAATACTGGTCAGCATCCAACCCCCGTCACCGCCTCGTTCCGTTCACTGCACTGCCGCCGGAAACCAATCAGCTACCGTGGAAATAGTGTCGCTTACATGGTCCACAATTTGCTGAAATGATAACCTTTTACTCTTTCTATTAAAGGTAATTGTAGTACTATTCTATCCATGATCCTGGTGATGCCGCAGTGCTGGATAAATAATATATTCTTCCTATTCTTCTCCCAGTCAGTCACACCTTGAGGGTAAAACAGACGAAGGTACTTAAATTAGATTATTATCATTATTACTATTACCATTGATTATCATTATCATTGATTATTACTATTATTATTATTGCTATTGTTATTATTGTTGTTGTTCCATTGGCCTTGCCGATATCTAATTCCAAGAGAAGGGAGTCAATTTCATGGTGTGGGAGTGTTGTGCGATTGTTTCTCCGTCATATCACAGTGTGACCCAAGTGTCATCGGTAATGTTGGTAACCCTTGTCACGTCTGCACTGCAATATCGTGTGAAAATAAATAAATAAACAGATGAGTGACAGATTATAATACTTCATCCATTAACCGACTATATTCCAAATGCCCAACTATTAAATGCAATTAGAATCTGAGGTATTGAGATGTTTTTTTTTTGTTTTTTTTTAATTAAAGGAGAATTGTCAAAAACCCAAGACTGGTGTTCAAGCAATGAGACAACAGAGGCGTGGGCGTGTCCTGCCTCACACCTGGACAAGCCAAGGATCAATACCTTATGACTGCCACCTGTCCCCCGTCTCCCGTGACCTGCTCCTCCCGCCACTTACTGCCCCAATAACAACCATCACCACTTAAAACTTGGCTCACCTTTCATTATATACCATACAACATACACTTGTTTTGGGGTAGAACTAACATCTTTTTGAATTCGGCGAAGGAGAAAAACTATGATAAACATAATCATGATTCATTCCACTCCACTCCACAAGGTTTGGTCAGGTTTGTCTGCCGCTGTTGAGGGCGCCGCCACCCCGCCAAGGGAGCCTCACCATTTCCAGGAACAATGCAGCAAATCTTCGTACTGTCACGGGGCGTACCAAGAAACAATTAAGTAATGGTTTGTTGACCGTAGCAAGCAGGTTCTTGGACTCGTCACCCTCGGACCCTCTTGGCACCTAAAAGACTGGTTTTAGAAAGTACAACCCTTCCCCTCCAAATTGCATGACTCATGTGGTCTTACTGGACACAATTAAGAACCATCCCACTGAAGAGGAAAGAGTTTGAAAGCCAAGGTAAAGAGATGGTTGTATTAGGTAGTGCTGGTGACTGCATTGAACGTATAATAAGTCAAACGTGAAATTATATTAAAATTCTTCAACGGTATCATGATCAAATACAAGGATGGAGACAAAAAGTCTACTTATGTTTTATTAAAAACACTTTCCATATCATACATAAAAATACAAGCTCTTGCAGTTTTCTGGTTAGGTCTTCACCTTCAGCAATCATTCAAACATTTCAACAAATAAAACACTTAATCCATGGTCAAGGTGGTAAAACAATATTTACATCCGCAAAGAGGTGAAACCAAGGAAGCAGCAGCAGTGAGTTTCTGGCCCAGGGAATAAAAATCAAATGGGACTCTGGCTGATAGCAGAGTTGATAGGAAGAACATGATCAAGTGAAATATAATGGGCCTGATTACAGCTCAAATAATTTAATATATTGTTACAATAATCCAGGTTGGATTTATAAAGCACATTAGTGTTTGGTCTCATGATTAGGGAAAGCTTTACCCACTAATGAAGTTGGCATTATTTCAATTACTTTCAAATTTGTTTGTGTAAAGGAAATAACATACTAATTTTCCCATCTTAAGTTCTGCCATTTGAACTAGTGTCACTCCGACCTTAATGAAATTTCACCAGAACCAGTTAACCTTCAGGATTATAAAATGACAAACACCAATCAATTTCAAATTCTTACAATACCTACAACAATTACTGAATAAACTTCAGTCAACTGTTAACTTAATGGTGTGATGAACCTGGTTGGGTTTTCATATCAGTATTAATTTCACCAGACACATTGATAACCATATAATCAAAATTATTAATTAAAGTCTTTAATATATAATCTTAACTCCTTTGATAGCCACAGTTTAGTTGGGCAGTTAGTTATCTTTTCTATAAAAGCTATGTAAGCCATTAATCACTTGATAGTTTGATAAATACAACGTTGAAATGCTAAATGATGTAGAAACGTAACATTTGAAATGGTTCACTTTCATCATTAGGAACAGGAGAGTTGTCAAGTCACCCCCTTTAAAGGAAAGTTGAGTGACGGCCATTGTTTCCTTAATCAAACTCTCTGGTCCACTTAGATGACCATTGCTTCTAAAATCATGCTTTTGCCTACCACTGATTATGAATGTTTATCGCAAATTTCACGAGCTGCGTCACTTTTTTGTGCAGTATGACAGTCGCTTTGAGATAAGATCACCAGGTGTCACTGAGCTGCCTTGGAGCCCACACCACACCAAGCACTTCCACACTAAATAATGAATAACACGCTGACAACACGAAAGGAAACCACCTTCAGTTGAACCTAAACTTGACTATGAACGTGAGGATTGTTCTGAATATAACGACAGTAGTGATGAAGAACGTATTGCTAGCAGTGACAATGGGGCTGCCTCGAGGCTACTTGGAGCATCATTTCTTCCCAGCAGGTCACTGAATAGTCATCTTTCTTCCCCTCTAATGAGACTATTACATAAAACAGTGCAATTAAGAGATCACCTTTACGTATGTTCAATGAGTTCACATTTCTGTTTACATGAAAAACTAAATAAAACATATATTTAGGACGCTTTTTGTGTTTCAAGACCGTTCTATGAAAACAATAGCCGCCATTTTAGGATAAAGTAAAGAGATATTGACCAATCCAATCCTCAGAAATATTCATACACCACAATAATCCTTCCTTCTACCTTCAGTTACACACATGCTCACAATACAAAGAGAATAGTGACAGGCATTAATCATTGATGTTGTCGTCATTCATATTGATGTAGTAAAAGTATTGTATTAAATCTATGTACACAGCATTCAACCAGGAGGAAATGTGTGAGCACTGTCAAGTTAGCCACCGTACTGGACTGAAAGGTGGAGGTGTTAGTGCTGGTCTCCCATAAAATAATACCCTTCCAAGCTCCTTGAGACATGATGATAAAATGTGTGTCCGTTAAGACTGTGAAAATGCATAGATCAAATGAATATGGTGGGATATATACATGTGCATTGTGTTCTATACTGAAACACACACTTCAAATGTATGTGTATATGTTAGCAGGGTCTGTCTGTATATACACTTTGGTGAATGTGTGTAAGCATAATCATCTATACATGTATTACTATAATTAATATTATCATTATTATGTATACATATATTAAAATAGCATGTACATATGCATGCTTCTCTTATGACAAAACCCCATTCATTCTTAAAGATATATTCACAAAGGTTCTCGATACAATCCGAAGAGTTAGCCAAGAAAAGGGTCATGAATTTAAGTTTGATGTTTAAATTTCTTCCAGCAAAGACCACTGGTAGGGAGCAAAAAAGTGGTGTAATATTTTAATTTGTACAACAGCCCATTTCCCAAACATGTGGGACGTGAGGCACCCATGAAAAAAAGTAGATAATTGAATTCAAATTAATGCAAATTAAATAACATACTTAACTCCAAGGAATTGAACAACCTGTCCAAGAGTTATCAGATTGGTATCTATGAGAACATTTTAAATAGATAATTCTGTCGTATATATTACAAAATTATGAAACTTATCTACCTTCAAATTTGTGCTATTCATGAGCTTCAACAAATGTTACAGAAATGAAAGTGAATGGACTATCCTACATGATGAATGAGTTTTTATCATAATCACACACAGTATTGTAAACCATAGATAGTAAATTGGGGAAAAGCTTCCTTTAAATCACTTGCAAATAGTAAATCCTATGCATGTTTATCATATGCTAAAAACATTACACTTACATGAATATATAACTATTCATTTAATACGTTTGGGTCAGTTTAGAGCATTCAGTCCCAAACAAATAGGCATATATAAAATCCACCCTTAATTAAGCAAGTAAATATATACGTATTGACATCTCATGTAGAGGCTTTAGAAAAGGCATTTCTAAAATTATCAAAGAAAATTTTAACTGTGAATAGTAATTACAATAAACAAATTGTCTGCATCTATGTCTAGACGATGCTGCAAGGCCACATTGAAAGAATTTAAAACAAACTCTAATATATCTACAGTAAGTGACTACGTTTTCAGGCAGTTATCTGTTAGGAGGTATTATGGTTATACAGTGCAACAATGTTGGTACCAAGCAGCCTAGACCTGCAGTTGTTGCAGAACAGTGCATCCTCTCTTATAGTAGTATTTGCACTCTTCTTGGTGTGTGAGTGCGTGTGTGCATGTGTATATGTATACATATATGTATACATATATATATATATATATATATATATATATATATATATATATATATATATATATATATATATATATATATATATATAATATATATAATATATATATATATATATATATATATATATATATATATATATATATATATATATATATATATATATATATATATCTGAAGCTTCATGGCAATGGACTGACACACACACCACACCTACACATCCTCCTTTCTAAAGAACAGAAAGGTTTGCTACCATAAAGTTTCAAAAAAGTCTAACTTAATTATAGCAAAATTATAATATATGGTTTTGAAACGTGATCTTCATACAAACACATCAAGTGAGTCTAAATACCACAAGCATTGTCCTAAACCTCAAAAATATATCTGCATTAAATAATAATCTTGTACTTATTTTATCATACTCACTTTTGCCTTTGCAAGCAAAATAGTTGGGTGCATAACCTCATTATTTGATTCAACAAAACATTTATAAATCATGTACACAATTGATTACAAGTTTCTGTAACACAACAGGCTGTCAAATGTAGTGAAGCAGGTCATAGCCATTTCCATTGATTGTATAGCAAACAACAAATCAATGTTAACTAATGAATTTTTTTCCTGAGAACTATTACATATTACATGACTTATAAAACATCAGCTTGAGTGTTCTAGTTAAGATTGAAGCAATGCAAAGCTTCAATACTCAACCCAGAATGAACACCAGCCTTAGACACTGATGAGTGGTCTGGTGGAAAGATTAAATTTAGTAAAGATCAAGTGGGTATGATTTAATATTGGCTGTTCCTCAGAGCCTTGTTTCCTTAATATTTTACCAGGAACTCATGAAATTTTAAATCCCATTCCTTCCATTCTTTTAACTAAATCACATACAACAACGGTGTTATGACTAAAAATAATAGCTGAGGGCAACTAATTTCACTGTTGAGGTATCGAGCATAACTACAAATTTTTTAATATGAAATTATACACCGGTGCCAACTGGATATGAAGACAGCAATGTAAAACATACAAAACTATCATACAACATGATCTATACATAAAGTGCTTCACTCATGAGTTGTCATCACAGCCTTTGTAAACTTGGGGGGGGGGGTAACTACCAAGTAGTCTTTGGTGTTCCGTCAAGTTTGTTATAGTTTAGACACAAGTTGCTTACAAATGCACACAAAAGGCATTACTTAAACTTGATCCTTAATCAACTATAACTTACAAAACAGAAAACCCTCTGCACACCACATACCAAAACATCTAAAAACATCTCCTGACTAATGACTTTTCCAAGATTCGGCAATGACTGCCTTAAAAATAAACACAACATAAAGGAAATCAATTTAGCCAAATTATTATCCCGTCAAGGAGCATTAGTTCAGACTCAATTTAATAGTTTCACTGAGGTAGAGAAGTGCAGAGTTTGGGAACAACGGTACTAACATATGTTTGTCTACCAAGGCATAAGAATTCATTGCTTAGCATCATCTTTACCTCTAGGTTTATTACTGGAGCTCGGGTCCACTGAGTGACCTGGTGAGGCGCGTTGCACCAGGAGGATACTGCCATCTGCTGACTGTTGCAGTGAGTATTCATGCGGGGAGTACGGATTGCCATCAGGATCCCGGAGACTCTGTAACACCAAAATTATATATATATAACTCTCTGTCTGTGATGCCGGTAGAAATGAACTCTTAATTATCTGTCTAACTATGCAATGTAAGTCACACATTTTGAGTATGAATAGAAGTACTGAGTTAAAACGTCATGTGTCCTACCTGGAATATGTGTCGATATAGTAAAGAGAACTTGTTCTTTATGCGGTTCCGCTCAAGGTTCAAGTATTCGTACTCCTTGTAGAGGTCATTCTTGCGGGTTTGGATTGCCTTCACTTCATCAGCCAAGTGTAAAATTTGGTCAAGTTTACGCTTCCGACAGTTCTGGGCAGCAACCTAAACAAAGGGAAAATTAAACACTTAAATCAGAATCAACAATATTCTCTCTGTTTCTCTATGTATATATATGAAGGAAAGCATGGGAATAAACGTATGTAATTGCCGATAGATTAAAACACAAACCTTATTTTTGCCGCGTCGACGTATATCTCTGATGAGTGAAAGTTGTGCTTCAGTTAAGTCATACTTAGAGATGCGTTCATTGAACTCATCCATGGGAAGGTTGATGATGTCTTCACAGGTGATGGGAAGGTTCATGGACCGGGCACGTTTGTCATCCCGGGATAAGGCTCGGTCATGCTCATTTTTCCGATCTGTAGAGTCACGTTAATGTATGTTAACAAACTATTCAGTTTTTTCGTGTAGGTAAAAAGACAACAAATTATGAAAACCAAAGCAATATTTCCCATCCAACATTAATTCTGGGACCCCAAAAAGTTACATCCACGACAAACATTTCTGTTAAGACTAACCATATAACGTACTTTTCTGTTTGTCCCTCGAGGTAGGTCGTGACAAGCCCGATGGACCCTCGGGGGACATATGGTACGTGTGGTTGTGCTGCACATGTTCCACAGCCGACCCAGACACTTCTAAAACACAAGAAATAATACACGTCAATGCCAATCATCATTAAAACACATTAATTATATTTAGTGAAGTACATTTTATCCAAATACAATAACTTAACACCATGCATAAACTGTTTTTTTTCTTCCTATAAAACTGGATCACTCAAAGCTAATTATGATGATGTAGAGAAGTTATGAGGTAAGAATGGATGTTGTTTTTAAAATGAATAAACTAACTATAACCTTGACATTACCACAGTCTAACCTCCATCACAATAATTAAAAAAAAAAACCAAACTTAAAACTAAATATGTTGCACTGTAATAACTAGTCCTTAAAGAAAGAAACAAACATAAGAGTAGCCTCCATTATATTTACCTGGGACTAATTTAGCAAAGGTGTTGAAAAAACTGAATGATTCCCGCACCTGAATCGGTCCAATGGCGGGTGGGCTGTCATCACTGCCGCCCATCCTTGCCATCCACTCATGGCAACATTACTTCACACAAACACTATAAGTCTGACCTCACCTAAATAATGACCAAGTTATCGGATAAGTGAACAGTGACCTTTAACACGAATAGGAATAGTTACCGTGTATATAGTTATCATTTTAAGTTACTCTACACACTCTGTTCTAAATAATGATCAAGTTACCGGAGAAGTTAAATTAGATTGGGTAACTTATACATGAATAGGAAGTTACCTTAAAAATAGTTACCATATTACGTTACTTTGTTACCGTATGAATAGTTACCATGTGAAGTTACCGTAGTTACCATATTAAGTTATCGTACAAGTCAAACAAGACAAGCAAACTTTAATATGAGTAGGAATAGTTACCACATAAATAGTTACCATGAAAATTTACCATATGAAGTTACCATACAAGTTAAACAATTCCAGTTAACATTAATATAATAAAAATGTTGTAGTAGCTTGTATCTTCAACACTATTATGATCATCAGTTCTACAATTATATATAAATCAAATGAAAGTGTGGTGGCATTAATTTCTTATATACCCAAAATAGTTGCTTACATGCATCCTGATTGACGTGAATTATTATTAAACTAACGAAATGCAAAACTAAAAATAATGAACAATATTAATATGGTGAAGGAAAAAAAAATACATTTTGCACATTTCTATCATCAATAGTTTACAATCTATCAGATAGATAGATAGATAGAGAGAGAGAGAGAGAGAGAGAGAGAGAGAGAGAGAGAGAGAGAGAGAGAGAGAGAGAGAGAGAGAGAGAGAGAGAGAGAGGAGAGAATGTCCCGCATAAAGCTGTCCCTAAGATCGTTACAGCACGCAAACTCAACCTTCCTCCACCTTTCACAACACACACAAGGTTACAATAAAGAGTAAAAATAGTGTTGAAAACGGTGCAGTAATAATCCTGAAGGTACAGGTGAAGGTGAGCGTTAAAACAGCACCTTCCTCCTCACAACCTCTCTACACACTGTTGTTGTTTACTCTCACTGCGACCGGGAGAGGTTACCAACACGTGTTAATCTCCATTCTATCAACATCATGAATAGTTGTGAATTTATAGATCTAATACATTTAAATGGGAATATAGAAATAGTGGAAGGTGAAATAAGGGGTGTAGTTAATGTTTTATTGGTGTTAAAATGAATTATAGTGTTAAGTCTTGTTAGAGTAGCACGTGTTGAGGCAGGACAGCAACGGCGCCGTCTAGCTGTGGCCTCGACAACCACAAATGTACCATGTCATCCTCACTTGGCAGACTCACCACCACACTATACCATTCATCATCATAATTATCAGTCTCTATGCTTGCACTGCAGGACACATGCCAATGCCTCCCCCTCCTACCCTTCACTACTCGTCTCTCACCGACCATTCTTTCTTTCTCTTTTATGCTACTCAAATACCTTTTCATCTCGTCTTTATCTATCTAGTTTTCCGTCTGATACGCTTCCTTATCCTATACTTTTCTGTTTTTGTAAATGTTTATCTGTTATCTGTCCTGTCTAGCATTTTAAAGCATGTCTTGGCTGGGTGATTCAGGGATGCTGGGATGATCTCATTCCTATACTATTACGTAACTGGTAATATAATACCTTACACACCATGAATGTAGCTGCATGATTATTCTCCTATTATATGTGTTACTATATTGTGATTTCAATAGAATATGGTCCTTAATAATGCATAATGTACACTGTCTACTAGAGAGTAATTGATGCATTTTTTAAGTCATGCACACGCTAATACGTAATAACTTGATTCTGATAAAAAAAAAAACTATACTCAGTGGCGCAGTAAGGGGAGTTATCGGTCCGCTCCGGGTGACAGCTTGAGGGGGGTGCCACGATACAGACTCAAGTCTAATGGCTAAATTCAGTAACGTAGCTAAGGGAAGGGGTGTGTGGGTCATATAAGAAGACGGCCCCTCAGGTTCCCAACAATATTGAAGTACTTTGTGTCTAAGTACAAGTGCAAGTAACATTTTAAACACTAAGTACAAGTACATGAAACTTTGTACTTAAGTCTAAGTACACGTACTACATGTACTTGGACCCAAACCTGCTTCCCACACACCATACACGTATTTTAAACACACACACACACACACAACACTAAACTCCATATTTATACGTGATATGCAACACAACTGGTGCCCTAAGTATTATAATTATTAATCGAAAACACAATCAGATCGGTATTTTCGGGGCGGTATAACAGGCATTAGAAGCCCTTCGGTATACCGGTATTTTTGTCGATTCGTCAACCTGTCAGCCCACCATAACACACACACAACACACTCAAATTCATCTCTATCCTTGTAGTTCGTCATGTCCTAACACTTTTTTTTTACTGTACCAAACATGCTATAATTAACACTCTTGGATGTAAACAAATAATTACGGTGTTTTTTTCTCATTTTTTCGTTGTTTTCCATTTTTCTTTTTTATATGGCTTATCTAGGCTTTACTACCGATTTGAATAATTTATATATATCCTATTATATGGTTTATATTGGTTTAATTTAATTATTATTGCTTTATTCTATAAATCGATTTTATCATTGACCTTAGAAATAAACAATTTTCATGAAATAAATACGAATCAAATATAACAAATGTTTATGTAGAAAACGGTTAGGTGTATCAGACGATTTTTTGAAGTATATATGATTGCTTTCCTGTGTATAATAAAAATCTCAAATTTGGTTTTATATATACGTGACCCACGGCGGCCATATTGCGGTATCTGTTATAACCTGTTCATGTTATTTATTAAGGCTATTTACGCTTAATAGGTAATGTTTCCTTTATACCAGTTGATTAGGCTCGCTATGTTCCTAAACCCGCACCCACACCTGAGAGGGAGAAGGGAGGGGCGCAATTCTAGTGGTTGCCCCTAGGCGCCATGTATCCTAGGTACGCCCCTGGCTATACTGTAGATTCTGTTTGCGTTTAATGTTACAACAATCCAGTAATACAAAGGGAATTCACACACATACACACGCTGAATAAATAATTTAAAAAATACTAATTTATTTGTATATAATCCATGATGAACGATATGCAATCATGAAATATCTGTTGGTAATGATGATGATGGTGATGATAATGATGACACGGTTGTTAGACGAACACTGTCATGGCTTTGCTCACCTACAGACGGGAACTAATATTATTAATCATCATTGCACAGTCACGTTCTCGACACGGACAGAATCTCATAAATAAAAGTATTAATTGTTGATCAACCATAATCTCTCTCTCTCTCTCTCTCTCTCTCTCTCTCTCTCTCTCTCTCTCTCTCTCTCTCTCTCTCTCTCTCTCTCTCTCTCTCTCTCTCTCTCTCTCTCTCTCTCTCTCTCTCTCTCTCTCTCTCTCTCTCTCTCTCAAATAAGGCTTCTACAATGGTTATTCTCCCAAGGGAGTTTCGGAATAGCCACCAAATTATACTAGATTACAACTAGCTCTTTTCTGCACATATAAGGAGGCATGCAAGAAAAAAACATCTAAATTTAACCAAAGAGGTGAAAAATAAAAGATAAAACAGTAAGTGATCCAGTGTTCAAAATAATTATACATCCACTTACCTTTCCTCATATTTGCACATACACACTCATGAATGACACAATCAGAATGTATGTTTCCACAACAGTGAAGTGCAGCAGTGATATGGGTTAAGGACTACTTCTGACCACAAGCCACTGCAGTAATTGGACACATTGGATGATGTCTTCTTCTGTTGTTTAGGGGCATTCTATCATTAACATTAAAAGCAAACAACTTCAATGATCAGTATTTTTTTCTCCTGAACCTGTGGCGCTGGTAGGCTTAATGGAGGCCTTGAATGGTTGGCCTCCATCAAGCCCGATAGTAGCGCAAGTTATAATTTTTTATAGTGATGCCTTTGTTTCTTGTCGAGAGGCTCATGATGCCAACGGAAGCTCCTCGATGCATATAACTTTGCAGTCCCGTCAAGGATATGGTTGGCAGCATGTGGGTGGGTGATCTTAGGCCACTTGACAGTATTACCAAAGAGAAGTGGCCAGCTGGTGCCGGGGCTCAAACCTGGTATGCCCCCCACACTAGCCACTAGGTCACCGCCTTCCCAAACTTCCCATTACTTTCATGTCACTATTAATTCAAGTGCCTACCTTGTGTGCGGAAGTCCATTGTGCAGGAATACTTCATCTCTGCCGGGTCAAGGGCTGTGGCTCCCTCCATGACGGGTAGGCTGGGAGGTTGTGGGTAGTGGCTCCCATATCCACCCACATTACCAACTCCACTGCTGCTCCCACCCCCCAGGCCTCCACCTTCAATAGAAACAAAGTAACATTTTAAACTTTCTCTCTCCATCCATCTATCTATCTATTTATATACCAAGCTGTTATCTCCCTAAAGTGTATAGCCAAGACAAGACACACATACACATATCCATACACATATACACATACTCTTTTCACTCTGTCCATCCAACCCATTCTTGGCCATCCTCTCAGCCTCACACTCTCACATCAGATCCTACTTCTCTCTTCACCAACCCGTCCTCCTCCATTCTGTTCATGTGTTGAAACTACCTCAACACACAACATTGCTCTGCTTGACCACACAACTCTCTCATAACACCAGTTCTCCATACATGTTACTCCACACATATTCCTCAGACACCTCATTTCCATTTCATTGAATCTCTAACTCATTTTACCAACCACCCACTTGAACACCAAGTACAAATCAAATATCAAACCTTTAATAACACAAATTGCTTTTATTCTATTAATTTGGATTTTTCTTTTTAACTTTTTCAAACGTTTATTGAGAAGTGTGTTTTTACCTCTTCCAAATAGATGTTGCTTCTTCATAGGCATTGAGGTCATGCGATGAGGGTCTTCCTGAGGGTAGCGGTAACTCCCTGTGTTGTAATCTCCACTTTGGTTCCGACTTCCACCATCTGTGAGTTAGGACGTATGCTGATGTCATAGCCACTCTAGTAAGGTTTGTCCGGTGTGCTTATTAATGGATGATGGTATAATATAAGATAATAGGAAGTTATACCTCTACCACCTCTACCCTTGGCATGCAATGGAAACATCAGCAAGGAGTAAGTGTATGAATAAGACGATGAATGGGAGTATGATCAAGTGAGGGAGAATCAACGCTGAACAGACGCGTTACAGAGGAATATAAATTGCCAACTTGCATAATGAGGGATATTTCACTTGACTACTTCACAGCATAGTAACTTTTTGGGGGGAGGAAATATATTTTGCTTTAAACTTTATCAAGCAATTTAAATATGAAATTGCACTCAAATATGTAACATTTGATTGACACATTTTGCACCACACTGCCATATATTATTAATTTTATACTTGGTTCAGTACTTGATGTTATTTATGTGGCATGATTTGTGGTGGTGATGTGTGCAGGTGTGTGGCAGTGTTAGTGTACCTGAGGGCTGTGTAGTGTGGTCGAGTGAGCTCCAGGGCTCGTCAGGACTAAGGGAAGACACCGCTGAGTCACTGGAGACGTCGACACCATCCTCACCACTCAGCTGAGGTAGCGCACACCCAGCTGTGCCCGGCAATAACACTAATGCTGTAGTTATGTTCCCTCATCTACTCTCCATCTTATCTTAGGTAAATTAACTTAACTCTCAAAGAACTTGCATCAAAACTTTGCTTCTAAAACTTGTACTTCTTGTAAATATTTCAGAATGTGAAGTTTATGAAATTGAATGAATAGAATCTGTGATATTCAATACATTTTTGTGATTCTTGGTAGCAAAGGGGATAATATATTTTACCTCTAGCACCAATTATGACTTCAGAAACTATATCAATAAAAAATATAGATAAAACACTTCATAGAAAAATGTAAAATCACACAAAGTAAAATCCCCATAAATATCTTTGTTTTAATATCAGTGAAAAAAAAAAGTCACCAT
Source organism: Cancer borealis (assembly GCA_036785275.1). Taxonomy (NCBI): domain Eukaryota; kingdom Metazoa; phylum Arthropoda; class Malacostraca; order Decapoda; family Cancridae; genus Cancer; species Cancer borealis. The sequence continues at coordinate 82,111 of JAXIVD010001144.1, forward strand.
GGACATATTTCATGGTTCATAGAGTTATGTTGTAAAACTTCTTGATTTAGAATAAGTACGTAAGTGGAAGCATGCGGTGTTTCATACACAAAACAGTTATTATTGCGCTAACAGGGATAGGGATAACAATGACATACAAACGTAACTTCATACAACATAACGGATAACATAATCGGCAACAAAACAAACAGAAATACATTCATGCAAGTTGGCAAAATACAATTAAACAATGATTAAAAAAAAAGAAGGAAACATTAAAGATACAGACAAGGGAAGGGAAGGGAAGGGATGTACTACAGGCTGGCACAACTACAAGCAAATTAATCTATTTTCAACAGTAACATGAAAGCAAGTACCACTCCCCCAAAAAATCATGCATATTTAGGGTCATTTGGGTCTATCTTCCACACATATTAGCATGATCACTGTGTCTGTTTTGTCTACTAACTCCCAGCATCACAAGAACATTCAGGTCAAACTAAATGAGGTCAGGTCATGATCAGATGTATTTTGTATTTTATATGTAGTGTATATCTTGTAATGTTAGATGGTACAACGGGTGTTTGATGTAGTTGTGTTTAGTATCAACACTCAAACAAACTACAACTTATAACACTTGGCTATGAGACCTGAGTGTAAGTACAATTTATTTTATTTTTTTTTGTCCTTTAAACTGTGGCGCTGGTAGGCTTGATGGAGGCGTTAGATGGTCAGCCTCTGTCCGTTAGTAGTGTAAGTTAGATTATTTAAGTGACGCCTTTGGTTCTTATTGAGTCAAGTGTACAGACATAACACACCTAAACAGTCAAGTGTAAGGACAAAACACACCTAAACCTTGTGAGTTGCAGCATAAAGTAGTGATGTTAACTGGTACTTACAGTCACTCATTGCCATCTCCATGAGGCCCAAAGCTTCATCATTAAGAATGGATGACAAAAGCCCATCAGTTGTCTGGTTCATTTCTGTGGTGGTGTTCTGAAACAGTATTCATAAACAAGTTAATTTTATTCATATCATAAGAATATAATAACACTAAGGTAATATGTTTATATATTCATACAAATACAATGTACAGATAATAATAATAATTAACCACACAAGGATTGAGGAATATTTGCTTTCCTTAGTTTGCCAATCATAAGAAATGTTTCCCCAAGTCCATAAATGAGGTACAATTCATATGATTAAGGCATAAAAGCGTGGTCTTTAGTGACTAAATTAGGTTCATGTAAAACCAAGCAGGTGATCAGTAGTTAAGTAATAGTGTTAACCTAACCTACCCAATTAGCACAAATCATGTTCAATGTTACATTATTAACCTCAGAAACACACCTCACTAAATTAATTTGTAGACAGTTCTCACAAAGACTACTGTATGGAGTTAGAAATCGCAAAGGAGTTAGGATGTTTTTAGGGAGTTTAAACACATCTATCTACACGTGGGTCTTGACGCTTGGTCTACCTCAGCTGAGAGAACATCGGATATGAGTCTGTCTGTGGTGTCATTCATCCCAAAGCCATCAAAACTTCTGTTCTGAAACGAGTGACACAAAACTGCTATACATAAACATAACCTATTTGTACCATAAATCACCCACTTTATCTTTGATGGATTTTAACATGAAATATAAATATAAATGAGAGTATAATTATTACGTTTTTTTTTTAAATCTTACCTGGTAGTACATCATTTCTGAAGGAAGGGTTGTGGTGGCTTCCATCTTGTACTGACTGTGGTCATTGCCAGCCAATTCAGAACTGTTGGTGAGGTTCATGCTGCTGGTTACTAGATGGCTGGACGCTCCTGTAGGGACACAAGGCATTCATTACTATAAGGAATACTATACTAATTTAGTGTTGGTATTTAGTGTTAGTGGAGTGAGGTTTTATTGAAGTTCTCTCTCTCTCACTAAGTATGTTTAATCTAATCTAATCTACGCTGACGTACGTTCCTTGGACTCCCTCAAGGGAGAAGCCACGACAGAAATCTCCTTTTGTGTTCTTGTCCAGACACTCCACTCTTGTCCACTCCCTCCCTCAACCTTCCATCACTCCTCTCTTTGGTATTCCAACATTGTCCTTTCATTTCATCAAAGTTCTTCTTCCTCTCATACCCACTGCGTCCACTCTACCTTTATAAGTCCTCTTTCGCTCATTACCATCCATTATCTCCACGTGACCAATCCATTTCAAGGTGTGTTTTATCAACTCTATCATTCCACAATTCCTTCCTCATTCCCTTGTATAGTTATAGAGGTGTTCATACTTAAAAAATACATTAGGTGCTGTATAAATATTATAATCAATGAGGACAGAAGGCTACTGTATTAAGTTTAAGATTTATGAAGACTTAGGATCAAATATAACACTTTGCATTGTACTATAGACTGATTAGTGGCAGTTGAGTCTCGCTACGAACTTTCAAGATGAATAGTTGATACAGAATCAGTCATTTTATAGAATTCCTTTACATTTTAGTAGTTTAATGGCATACTTATTAAGGTGATGCAACTTTTATTGAATGTCTACACTGATTTCTGCACTATACAATATATTCTTAATAAATGTAACTACTTTCTCCTAACTTCAACATCATTTACTCACTGTACTCACCCATGCTGTTGGTATAGGTGACGTTATGGGTCATGGGGTCCGGCATGGGTGGAGGGAGGGTGGCATTATTAAGCAGAACACCCCTAGGCACCGGCGCAGTGGGCGTGGGCGGTGAGGTTTCATGTGATGGGTAGAGGGCATGAGGGTGGTGAAGAGCTGGCCCATGCCCGTGCGAATGAGTTGGCGAGGCTCCGTGGGCGGCCATGGGCGTGTGGGGGGCCTGGGTGTGGTGGGGGTTGGGCAGACCTAAGTACTGCACCACCTCCTGCCACCGCTCCATCTCCCCGCCCCGGACCAGACTGCCCAGCCGACCCTGTAGGGAAACAACACCATTAGGATAAGAAAGACAACAAGAGGACACACAACAAACACGGGACATCTACTGTTTATGTAATTCTTTCATACCAGTCCTTTTCATCACCATCACTGAGTTAGTTAGTGTAAGGCGAAGCAGGCAAGGCAAGGCAAGGCAAGGCAAGGCAAGGCAAGGCAAGGCAAGGCAAGGCAAGGCAAGGCAAGACAAGGCAAGGCAAGGCAAGGCAAGGCAAGGCAAGGCAAGGTGTTTGGGTGCGTGGCGTGGTGGGAAGAAGAAAGTGAGAAGCGAGGCAGCTGAGATACGTAGCCTGCAGCGGTGATCAGGTAATGGTCACACTCAGCTGCACACCCGGGAATGAACTTGCAGCCGAATGACCCAGTAAACGTGAGTCACTCTGGCCAACCAACCAATACCGTGACGGACTTTCGCTGATGTTATTAAAAAAAAATGCAGGTGTAGTAAATAATTGATGGAAGTATAATGTGAAGGAAGGAAGGAAGGAAGGAAGGAAGGAAGGAAGGAAGGAAGGAAGGAAGGAAGGAAGGAAGGAAGGAAGGAAGGAAGGAAGGAAAGGAAAGGAAGGGAAGGGAAGGGAAGGGAAGGGAAGGGAAGGGAAGGGAAGGGAAGGGAAGGAAAGGAAAGGAAAGGAAAGGAAAGGAAAGGAAAGGAAAGGAAAGGAAAGGGAAGGGAAGGAAGGAGATGAAGGGAGCCACTCTACTACTGTAAACTTCCTTCCTGAGAATCACTAGATTTCCTGTTCTCTCTCCCTAACAAAGGACAGCGGCTTCCTCCCCGCCCACCCCGCCCCATTCACGCCCATCCCCTGTAGGTATGCTGGTAGGTAATTTATCGACCAGAATAAAGGTAGTACATGTTGGTCTCAATTTATATTTGTCCTTTAAGTCCCCAGTCTTATTATTATTATTATTATTATTATTATTATTATTATTATTATTATTATTATTATTATCATCATCATCATCATCATCATCATCATCATCATTAAAAAGACGCGGCAAGGGTCTGCTATGCATTGGTTCCCTTTACCTTATGGAATCACAATAGGAACTCAACCTAACTTAATGACACTTATAAACATAATCTGTTTAGTGTGTTCAAAGCACCATAAGTTACACCATCACCATCACCATTACACATCAATAACAATACGCTGCAGTAGTCACCATACACGTTACTGAAGGTGCGTGTGACTGCGTGCGCAACGACGATGGTGATGGGCGGTACTATCAGTGGTGGGTGAGCCTCTTCCGCGGGTGTGGGCGGTGAGGCGTGGGCGTGAGTCAATTAATATGGTGTCTGTGGTGGGCGGCGTGGTCACGTCTCTCCACGCTCGGCCGCGCCCCGCCGATCCTGACAAATGTCTAATTTCTACTCAAGCGACAGTGAATCGCGAACCAATTTGTGTTGTGGTCTGACGTTACCGCCTCAGACTGCTTCTGTTTAAGGTGGAGTCCTGATTCCCTCTGTATAGGTTGTTGCGCCGCCTAAGACATACTGATCGTCACTTGTTTTGTTTTTTGTAGTTAAGGAATGGTAATAATTTTTCGATGTTTCCTTTTGTTTTGTTCTAAGACTTATATATGGAGTGATACGATACATGATCTATTGTCCTGTCTTAAGAAACTGAATTTCCTCACATATGTCTTATGATTTCTTGTTGTCTCCCTCGTGAGCAGCAGCAGCACCACCACCACCACCACCACCAGCGCCGCCACCGCCGCCGCCACCGCCACCACCACTACCACCATCGCCACAATCCACTCCACCTCCACAATTACCCAAGTTATCGGGGTAGAAAAGCCTCACGGGTGACGATGCAGCGCGTGACGCATTGCACTCATTCATCTCTTGCCTGGGAAAACATAGAAGTACTTAGGTGTATGGAGGACTAGACATTTCTTGGCTGAGTACTTTTTGTGTCATTCCTTCGTTGAATTCTTATCACTTCCCTTTATGTGACTCTTATATATTCGACCTTGTCACGGTTCCCTATGTATGTCTACCTTTCTCACGTGTCTCATTACTGCTCTCTAATTTCTACTTGCTTCCAATGGCTTCAGGTGTATCTTGACAAATCGTTCTCATTGCATCTCTTCTATAATTCTTGCTAATACATCCTGATGGTTTCCCACACAGGTTCATAGTAATAAATCAGCTTTTCCAGTCATATCTCTCATCAGGTTCAGATTTTCTTTACCTGCTTGTCATTATATCTATTTTTTTTCCTACCTTCCCCTCATTATATTCAGCTTAGCCACACCTGATCCTTGATTAATTATAGTCAGGTTTCCCACGTGGTCCTCATTAGACTCGGCTTTAAAACGGGTTGCATTAACATGTACCTTTTTCCAGTTATTCATCAACATATATATTATTATACATATTATATATATTTATAGGAGTATAGGACGTGAGGGAGAGAGTTGAGGTCCTAAAAGATGAAATTCAACGCGTCGGTAGCGAGTCATCCCAAATTATTTAGGCAGGACACCAGCCAGACCGTAACTCCGAGATTCTTCCCAACAATCACTAGCTCAGTACAGTTTCCAAACCCTTGGTGAGTGTGTATAACCCTCTTCACTTAATTAAAGGACGGCTGATGTGACTCTTTATATTATTACCATGGTCGTGATAGCATATACTTCTGATCTACTGCATAAGACCAGGAATTGAAAAGAGATAGAGAGAGAAAGAGAGAGAAAGAGATGCTGGTGGTGGTGGTGGTGTTACGTCCAACCTCCACACAAGGGGTTAGAGCTTCCAAGGGGCTCAGCTTAAGGTGTTTCAGCGGGTGAGGAGCGGCGGTGGTGATTAGTCGGTGTCATGGCGGCATTCAGGACTTGATGGTGACGGATTCCTCGCCAAGACTACAACGAATGGGAGCGGCAGCCTGCAACACATACCTGACTATGGTGCTGCCTCAGGTACTCCACTACTCTCCCCTACTCTACTCTCCGTCCCATACACTCATCACTAAGAAGCACCTGCCTTACCTTACGCTTCACCTGTACACCTCAGATACTAAGATACACCTCTAGAAATACTACCTAAGTTCTAAAGTTTTATTTAAGTTTTATTCTCACAGTCGTATGGGTTCTTTTTTTTCTCTTCTTTAAATGGTAGGTATTTAAAACGCTGTTAATGTATGTGGAGGAAGTAATGAATTTTTGGTAATCATTATGTCTCATTGTAGAGTTGAGATGATGATTTACTCGTTAGTTGTATTCTTATTATGTATATTTTGGCTTAAAAGTGTGTGAGATAGAGAGGAAAAAAAAAGGTGATTCAGTTGTATAGTAAAGTTGTTACAATCACGTGGTTACAGTGCACACCTTATTAAAAACTGAAGGCGAATACTTTTATATTCCAATGTACTATTAAGATAAAAGAAAATTGGAAAGAAAAAAAATCAGAGGACTCAAATTAAGATAAGGAGATACGTAATGCTTAATTCAAATAGTTCTCCAAGCGTATCAGAGCTCAACTATCTGTGAGTTGAAACAAAAACTATAACTATGCATACCAGAGTTATCTTAAGGCTGAGTCCACTGAAGAGGAACTTAAGAGTGGAATCTTGTTCGTTGATTTTATTTAAGTGTCTCCTTAAATATGTTGAAAACGATGCGTTGTAGAATATAAGACAACTACATATAAATTAAATTGAAACATTGAAAATAAAAATAAATAAATAATAAAAATAAATATAAATTGAAAATAAACGTGTAAATGAAAATAATAACTAAACTGTACGATAGACGCTTAATGGTACAGCGCACCTTCATTTGTTTTTTGTTATACTTATGATACAATGTTGCAACGTTTTATTTATTGTACCGATAAAATGTATGGATGGTACAGAAAGATTTTAGAAATACCATCACACTAAGTTATTCCTTTAGATAACATAGAGAAAAGAAGAGGAGAAAAAACAGAAACAGTGTGTTAGTATTTGAATATCTAGAGACAGAAAAATAAAAACAAAAGAAGGTGAGGACATATAGAAGTGGTGATAATAAAGATAATTCAAGGTCACAACACAGCACAACACAACCATTCCTTCCCATGTATAGTGACAAAATAGTGAGTGATTCTTACAGCGGTGACAGTGGTACAGGTGGCGACCATCTTGCTGGGGGCTGGAGTGTTGCTTACCGAAGTGATGGCAGTGGGTAAGTCCAGCACTAAACAAGCACTATAATCACTCCCCGCGTGAGAAACCAAATCTGGGTGACCTCCTTCAGGGTGCGGGAGGCAGTAGCGAACACTGTCCCCCCCGCGACGAACACACTCATCCACGCTGCCGCTATGAGTCACACTAAACACCAAGTCCTGTTCTTGTTTCCCTTCCTGGTGCGTGGTGTGAGTGGCCGGCGTTATGTGCAGTGTAATGCTCGCGTAACTAAGACCTACGCGGGCACCGTCTCATCACTACAACACAGCTCTCTTCTTTTTTTTTGTTTCATTCAACCAATTCTTCTAGTCACTACACCGGGCAAGTCACGCGGCGGGGCGGGGGAACGAGTGACTCAGTAGAGGTTAAACTTGACTCGACTGTGTGCACCGCCGGGACAAGAGTGACCTGGACGCTCTTCACTAGTAGTCCTCCTTTTCCTTCCCTTTCATCCAAGACTGTCACTTTATCGCGTCTAAATTCTTGCTGGATAAAAATATACGACCGAGATGTTGTACCGAAGGTGTGTGTGTGTGAAGGGGCGGGTGTGTGGGCGAGGAGACTGGCCGGCAGGGAGTGAGGTGCCGGAGGGTGCATGAGGGTGTCGCTCCGTCCATGCCACACCCGTCTCTCCCGTCTCGGCGCCGTCTCTCTTTACCCTGATCCGACTTAGACTGGCCTCGTGGTAGTAATACTGAGTTTACAAGTTCTGAGTCTCCCTGGTAATGTAGCAACGGCAGGAATCAGCTGTGAGACTTTTTATGGCAACTCCTTTTCCGAATGACTTCTGACAATATCGTCATTACATTCTACCTGATGCAGAACACTCAACTCTATTTATTTCAACGCTTTCTTCTTGTTCCTGGAAATGAGTTAGGTGAAGCACGGGATGTCTGGATCCTCGGTGACCTTTGGAATAGCCTGAGCGAGGGGTGTCATCATTGTTTTTTTTAGAATCATGACCACATATTTCGGGAAGTAAGTCAGGGCGAAGGGAAGACTTTGAATTCGATAACGGCGAGGCAAGGGAAGGAAGGGTGAGTATGCAAGTGAAGGACGCGGTGTTTAGATTGAGGGAAAGGAGGAAGGATGAAGGGTGAGGTGAAGGAAAATATGACGGATTCAGAAGTGAGGGGTGAAGGAGGGTGGAGGAGGCAGGGTGTACGGAGCTGCCTGAGGGGAGAGCTGTGTGCTGGGGCCGAGAGGAGCGTGTCGAGTTAGTGGTCCTGAAGATTACCGTCAAATGCCACACCAAGTGCTGCCTCTCTCAACACCCACATCTCACTGGCTGCCACGTTGCTGCCGCCGCGGGTACTGAGCTATAATGGTAGGATGTAGAGGGTGTGGGTATGTCCATGCCCATCGTGGCCCATTATGGTCCATCATGGCGGCGGTACAGAGGTGAGGGTGGGCGAGCGGGCCAGCACGTGTCTGGTATGCTCGGTTCGGGTACGGTAAGTCTATTCACTTACTAATCCCGGTGTTAAAAAGACCCTAATTCCCTGCTCGCGCCAATAAGAATCTGGACACTATACAAGCCGGGCGCGTCACTCCCATTAATGCATCGCATTAGCTGCCGGCCACGCACGCGCCGAGGAAAAGGTCGCCTGCCACCAGCTTAGTGGAGAGAGTTGCCAGTGTGTTCACTCTCCTCCTTCAACATTACCAACGGTGGATGAAAAAATTGGTACATGTTGGATTCTGAACTCATTTTTTTGAAGTGATGTTGCATAAGTAGGGCTAGATCGAGGACAGATCGACCCATGGACATCACAGTCATTCGTGTTTATCAAAGGTAATCCCAAACAAACAAACAAACAACTAACTACCTCACACCATTGTCTGTTGAGGCGCTGCATTCCGTCACCATTTGTGTTTCAAGTCTAAATGCCTACTATAGACTCCTACTCACCCGGCCATCTAGTCTCACTCCCTCAGAGGTGCGTCATTCATACACTCAATGCTTACGTACTAACCATACGTGCGTTCAAGCTAACTACATAACATAACATAACATTCTAACTCACACATCCTTGTTATTTCCTTCCCGGACACCAGACGGAGGCAACGCAGCTATATAGTCTCCTTTCACGGATATAAGAAAGTTGAAAAGAAAACGTTAATAAAAGAGATGAAAGGCAAACGTGAGAGCTGGCTGGGTACATGAGGTGCAGATGAGTGTTGCTACGACCTGACTCGATGCACTAATACTGATAAATGACCAAGGAAGGAGCTGTTCGGGGAAGTGTAGAGGAGAGAGGACCGAGAAATAGGATGAATGGGTACAGTACGTGGCTGGGCAGTCAGTAGTAAGTCAGTAAAAGCTGGTCACGCCAATACAAATGAATGGATTAAACTGACCGCAACTGAATGTACTCGTTGGTAAAAGAAAAAAAACTCTAAAGGAACGACACATTATTAAAGGAATAAGAATACTTGACTTACTAAACGAGGGTGAGTAAAGGGTGAGTGTGTGAGGCTGACACTCATAACACGACACTTGTTCCTTGACTCAGTTGTACTTACTCATTCTGACTGACACGATCCTCGATTGTATGTTTTATTTCGTTCTAACTGCAATACTATTTGTTTCAATCAGTATCGACTATTAAAACTGGTGAGAATACATAATTTTAGTGGTGATAGAGACAATAGCGATGTAAGCTTGTGCAAACTCATCTAGGAAAGTCTCCAATATGCACGAGTTCTCCCTCTAAGTATCATGTAATCAGGAATTAGTAAAAAATCTCATCAATCACTAAATGTTGCAGTGAAAAGTTGCACAGAAAGTTGTCCTTCACTTGTATAGTAATAGTACTTGTAATAATTGTTGTTTGTTTGAATTACACTTACAACAGTGATATCTAATGTGGTTTGAAGTAAGTTTTAGCGATTATTTAAGCTGCACTTATTGCGCAGAGAATAAAATGAATATAAATGTGAGTGTAACATGAAGGTGGTAGTGCACAGTTTCACGTGCCGCGCCGCGCCGTGCCGTCTGCTTCACTGGAAAGTCACAATAATGGCTGCACGATGACGGAAGGTTTGTGGTGCTGCTGGTGCTGGATGCTGTCAAGATACTTTTAGGCTTGACACACATTATATTGCATGTAAGTCCTGGTACTTAAGTAAAGGCTGCCATGCCACATCTTACGCAAACACGCTGGCTGACTTCTGCTGACGGGAGGGAGGAATGGCCCTAAGGCGGGAGGGTGGAAGGTTTACAGAAATCTCGTAATAAGATTAGCCTTTCATAGTTAATCTGATACCAGAGTCACGAACATCGGATTTTTCTATAAAAATTTTAAGAATTTGAAGTATCCTGCCATTAGCGCCAACCTCACGTCTCCCTCGTAGGTGATCCTTCCCGCAGCCCCGTCAGGAAACACCAGCACGGGATGGCACGAGACACAGTTCACAGTTAGCAAGGCAAACCAGCCGTGCAGTGAAGGCGACATGCTGCCGATCACAACACTGTGTTACAAGTCTTTACGCTAACATAACATATTTTCTTTCCCTTTGCCTATCACCTGAAGTCAAGGCGTGATGACACAAGCATCCCAGGAACAAGAGTGTATACACTGTACAGGGTGTAGGAGGTGTACAGGCATGAGCGTGATGAGAGTGCGGCCAGGGCGGGTTCGGAAGGCGGGATAATGGGCGGCCATCACTCAGATGGATGGCCGTCGGCCACCTCCGTCGTGTTTACAAGAGGCGGCCGACACCTCACCATCTACTATACGTCTCCACTCAGCGGCTCCCGCCACCAGCCTCTACTCCTCCGTAAAATAACCTTTACTTCTCCACTGTCTGTCTCCACTTTATTTCCTTGGTACATTTGGTTGTTGTCACGCTGTAAGGGTGCAGCGGTGCCTCCCCCAGCCCGTGTAGAGCCCCTCATGCCTGGGTGCTCGGTGCTCGGTGCTCGCTCCAACTCACTTCACTTCTCAGTTGGGTTCACAAAGTGTGACTTTATTTGGCGAAATTCCCGCAGGTGTGTTGAGGACGTGTTGAGGTGGTATGGTGTGGTGTGGTGTGGTGTGGTGTGGTGTGGTGTGGTGTGCGGCGATGGTGATGTGTGTCGCCTACCCAACCGTCTACTTGTGTGTACTCGTCGATCACTGAGGCATCATCAGTCACCTGTCCGTCGCGTTCTTGAGCCAGTCACTCGCTAACAGTCACGTAACGGCCGCCACAAACCACAAGAATGAAGCTGACATGTCCTCCGCACAACACAACACAACACACACTGTTACCTCGTCAAACTAAGTCACATAACTGACACATCACTTCTATCTAAACACTAACTTGGTATCTTTGAGCATAACCCTGATGTGCCACGAGTACAAGACACTTCCCAACACCAGAGTTAACAAGGCCGCGACTCAGCACCAGCATCAAATGTGGACACTCACACACTCACTATTGCCTTGTTCCAGTGTTCGAATCCAGACAGAGTCCTTGAAGGTCGCTGGGAACACATTCACGGTATTAGTCAACCATAATACATTCTACTTTGCACACTTTGGCAAGAATCATGACCAGTCTTGACCTGCACGATCACGGAGTCACAGTTCCAGTAAGTGTTCCAAATGAGAGGCGGACACATCCACCTCACTGTCAAGTAACTGTGACGTGAGGCGGCACGTGAGGCCCCGAGGCGGTCATACATCATGTACGAGGAGTCCAGAGTCCAGAGTCCAGAGTTCAGAGGGTCACTTGGCCTGGCTGTGGCGGAACCAACACGCGGCCACGCTCGCACCCTAACACATATAAACATATTCACTTTCATAGCGGCCATCTTAATGCCTTCACAAAGGAGTGAGGAGCAATATGAAGGAGCAAAATTCAGTCAAAAATCAAATGATTGAGCAACGTGAGAACCAGAAGTTGAGGAAGAACATTGAGGTGACGGAATGCACGACTGAGGCAGCGGAAGGATGAATGTTGTAATGCATTTGGAGACAAGGCAACACTAAGAAGGATAAGGACGAAAAAACAGGTTGTGTGTGAGACTCCAGACAGGGATGACACGCGGAGAGGAAATCAGTATGTAAAGGAAGATCAAAAGCAGGAAGTGTGCAACAAAAATAATGAGATATTGGAAATGAAACCAGGGAAGGTGTGAAGACATGTGCGAGGGAACAAAAGTGAATAGATAACATTAATAAGCTGGACAAGAGCAAGAGAAAGAGAAAGCGAAAGTAAGGACATACAGGAAATGATGTGGAAATCACGTAAAAACTAAATATACTACAAATACTTCCATACAGCAGTCAGAAACAGACCTAGACAACCAGTGCCACGTGTAAGACATAACACAACTGTAAAAATATGACAATACCTCGTGGATAGAGCAAGAAAGTAAGCAAGCATAAGGGAGCAACACACTAGCGGAGGGAGGAGGACAAGGCCGGAGCACACACAACACAAGGACAAGTATAGGGAAGACAGGAGACAAGGGTTAGTTAGGTAAGTCTCCCATAAACCAAGTGTCGTGAAGCACTAGTATCAGCTCCTCTCGATACAATAACAGGTTTGGTCGATTCTCTCCAGTAAAACCAATTTCAGATAATCAGCTTCGGAAGAGTTAGCTGAAGAAAAAGCAAGTAGTTCGTGTAGTGGAAGATGAGGTGGAGACGGTCTAATGCTAGGATCATTACCTTCCCTGCATGCCTTTTTGTCCCCAATACCTGCAGACATTCTCGAGGGTGCGTCAGACGTGTGTGTAGTAGCGGTGTACCCAATGCCCAATGCCCAACACCACCA
>JAXIVD010001144.1:97500-98605 GCA_036785275.1 Cancer borealis
TCCTAGCTACTGTCCTCTCACCACCACCACCACCACCACCACCAAGCTCCCAGCCTGAATGCTTGCCTACCCGTCAGCACTCAATGACTCCGCAAAATTGACCAACCAAATTACACACACACACACACACACACACACACACACACACACACACACACACCACACATCATTAATCCCGCTCCAAGTCTTGCCGCCCACACCCTCCTGCTAGCTAGTTCTGTGCTAATGGAATTTGATCTTTTTAAACTATGGTGTACGGAGGAATACTGTAATACTTTCAGCTAAGTTCCAGGTCATTTCACCAGAATTTTCTATTTCTAAAAATAAATTAATTTGGTTTATAAAAAAAACTAAAATCATTATGGTGGATTTGATACTTCACCAATGTTGATGAAAAAGGTATTAGATATTTCTTATAAAATTACTAATTAATAGCCATGGCACGGCACCTTGTTCAATTAAGATTTTAGTTTAAATGCTAATATTTTTTGTTTAATGGTATATTTTTTTTTTAGTAAATCAATAGTTTTCATGATAGATAACCATCAAATATAACAAAGTTGTGTTGACATATCTTAAATCTGTTCATCCTTTTTTTCTTAAACCAAATCCCATTCGAATCACTCTATCATTCCATTTATCCCTCCTTCCTTTCCTCACTCTTGTCACACTGTACATCTTCCTCCATCCTTTAGTCACACATCCTTCTTCCTCCTCCAATATCTCTCTCTCTCTTCTCTCTCTCTCTCTCTCTCTCTCTCTCTCTCTCTCTCTCTCTCTCTCTCTCTCTCTCTCTCTCTCTCTCATATCATCATTTATCTTAAGTCTCCACCGTGTCTTGCATCCTCCACACAGCATTACAAACGTTCCCTTTACGTCACTGCGTTCAAAAAGTAAGTCTCCCCCAGAAAGATTAGGGAACCAACAGCCAACACCACCACAACGTCGCCTAATGACAGGACGCTCAGGAAGGGTAAAGGACACACTGTTTAGCATAAATAAACATCCCTTGGAAAGAGTCAATCTGTATGGACCTTCACCACCTAAAAGCCAATGTTTCAGGTTTTCTTCTTCTTTCATATTTACTGCAGGAAATGATGAGTTA
>JAXIVD010001145.1:12500-32500 GCA_036785275.1 Cancer borealis
CACACACACACACACACACACACACACATACATACACACACACACACAGACACACACACACACACACACACACACACACACACACACACACACACACACACACACTAACACACACACACACACACTTACACATACACATACACATACACACAGACATACGCATATACATACACACAGACATACGCATACACACACACACACACACACACACACACACACACACACACACACACACACACACACACACACACGTAGGCACACACACACACACACACACACACACACACACACACACACACACACACACACACACACACACACACGCCCCACTTGTGGACCCACAACAGTTTGGTAACATCAAGACCTCCTCCACTACACATTGTCTAATCAGCCTCCTTGACTTTGCCTACAGAAACCTTGAAAGGCGGAAAACCTCAGTTGCCCTCGCCCTTGTCGACTTCAGTAAAGCTTTTGACCTTGTCCACCACACCACCGTTATCAACAAAGCTATTAACCTCGGCCTTCACTCCAGTATAGTGTCCTGGCTCTCCTCCTTCCTCTCCCACCGCAGTCAGGTAGTCAGGTATCAGGGAGTGTCCTCTCCCCCTCAGCACCTCACCTGTGGTGTGCCACAGGTGACCAAATTAGGACCTCTTTGCTTCCTGATACTATTTAATGACGCGCTCACACACACACCCAACCGCTGGAAGTATGTCGACGACACCACCCTTGGAGTCACCACATACAATGACAACCCTGACTACAATCACCCACAGGACTTGCTACACAGCCTACAGTCATGGACTACTAATAACAGCGTTACCATCAACTACACCAAAACTACAGTAATGCACATCAACACCTCCTCTGTCTCCGTCCCTCCTCCTGTAGTGTCCGTCTGTGACACCCCCCTCCAAACAGTTCAGTCAGGCAAGTTACTTGGAGTCACCATCGACAATAAATTAACTTGGAAAGAACACGTCACCCAGCTCATAAGATCGGCCACCTACAAACTCTACCTCCTGCGGCGGCTCAAATCACTGGGGACACCCGAGCGTGAGCTGGCGAGTGTTTACACTACGTTCATACTCCCCAAGCTCACCTACGCGTCCCCAGCTTGGTCCTCCTCCCTTAATCTAACACAGCACCGCCTACTTGAACAGGTGCAGAAACGGGCTTGTAAGATCATCCTGGGCCCCAACTACACCAATTACGAAGATGCTCTCCACTCCCTCAGTCTCATCACCCTTCAACGGAAACACGAGAGCCTCCTACAACGTTTCGCGGCCAGCCTCCTTCACCACCCTCGACACCGCAACCTCCTGCCACCCGCCGTCCCCCGCCCCCGACAGTCAATGAGACACGCCAACCTGCTCACTCCAGTCCGTGCACGTACAGACAGATACAAAAATAGTGCTGTGCCTACGATGATCAAAATCATCAACTCATTATAAGTGTCCATCATAGTATTACTTTGTACATATTTTCTTCCCTTCATTAGCTGCTATTATCATCATTTTTATTATTATTATTATCATTGCTGTTACTATCACCTTAATATTATTATCATCATTATCATATCTTTGTCTATCTATCTGCTATACTACTTGTAACATTTTCAGCCCTTGGGCTGCAATTTATCTCTAATAAACCGTTTATTATTATTATTATTATTATTATTATTATTATTATTATTATTACACGCACACACACACACACACACGCAGGCACACACAAACACAAACACACACACAACACACACACACACACACACACAAACACACACACACACGCACACACACACACACACACACACACACACACACACACACACACAGACACACACACACACACACACACACACACACACACACACACACACACACACACACACACACACACACACACACACACATCTTAGGTGTAGACAAACGCATGTTGTTTTCCGTCGTTGGTATGAACATCATTAACTTTATCTTTGCATCATTACCAAAGTAGTTATTTAATGGTTGTTAAAAAAAAACGTGATAATAATGTAACATCCACGTAATTACCTGTGTATATTTCCACGTACTTGTAATTCAAAATTAGAAATACATATGTTTTATCTATACCATTATATCTCTAAAATCTATACACAATAAAACGGTTCAATAAACATAATAAGCGTAAGGTAATGGTTAAGTAATGGTTGATCCTTGTACTGTTGACAAGATCTAAAGTTCAATAAATATGATTACGTAATTGTTTAAATGTAGGTAGGTAAAGGTAAAGTTTTGGCACACACTATAGTTGCGCGTAGGTGTGGGCGCTCATCTCCCGTCACATTGGCCTTTGAGCCTGTGTTGGAAATTAATCCGTTACGCCGGGACACAGGGCCACTGTGACACCCGACTTTCCACAGTTTACCTTCCCCAGGTTTCCCTAGGTACCCATTTATCTACCAACCCGTTTGGGAGGATGAACAGCTGGGTGAGCTGTGCGCCGCCTGCCTTTGTCCGGGATTGAACTCGGGCCAGCGGATTGGTAGTCAGACGTGCTAACCACTGCACCACTGAGGCGCTATTATAAGTATAACCCTGTAGTATTGGCAGGATCCTTTGGTGTGATGTAAACCAGCTCAGCCTGAGCCCTAAGGAGTCTGTCACGCCCTTGGTGGGCGCCGGAGTCCCGTGCCGCTTTTCAGCGGTGCCCTTCAGTGGTGTCGAAACACCCAAACCGCCCATACGCCTTGAGGGTGGGACGTGTAGGTACACCAGCCACAAGAGCAGCTTCCTCCTGTGGCGACTCCCCTTCAGGTGATGAAGGGAGGCGGCCACGCCTTCGAAGGCAGCATTGGGTTTCACTGGGTGGTCCTGGCCATTGGGAGGACCTCCAGCGGTTCATCTTCCCCTGGGGGATCCTCCTCTGGGGAGCCGTTTACTGAATGTGCCTCCTCTGGGGGATCAGCCACTTGGGGATCCTCTAGCGGCTCATCTTCCCCTGTAGGGTCACCCATTAGTGGGTCATCCACGGGTCCATCTCCCACAGGTGTTTCATCCACTATGGGCGCCTCCACTAGTTCGTGCTCCAGTGTTGGAGCCTCTGCTTCTATAACCCATCCCATGCGGCGAGATAGAGCTTGGCGAGTCTCCAGGTCAGCTTTGTCCTGGAGGCCGTGGAGACGGTCTGCCTCCTCCAGTGAGGATACGGCCTTGGCAGACAGGGTTCGTGCAGGGTGCACGGTGGCCCTGTCCATTGCCTCCAGTTCTCGTCTCCACCACCACAGCTCAACCTTGGCGTGCCATCAGCGGCTGTCGAGGAAGCCCTTTTGCATCCTATCGCCCTCAAATTGGTCCTTGACCTTGTCGAGGGCGGCGTCACCCCTGCACTTGAGGCCCTTGATGAGGGCACGCAGGTCATTGGTGGTGCGGCTTTCGATCAGCTGCAGCACCTCCGCCTCATGGATAAGGTTGATGCGGCGGGCATCGAACTCCTTCTTGGCGTCCAGCTTCACCTCCTTACGGAGGTGGAGCTCCTGCTGGAGCTGCCTTGTGCGAGCCAAGGCTGCGTCAAGCTTCTCCTCGAAGCTGTCACTCAAGACGTGACTTTTGTACGCGGCGACGGTCACCACCATCACCGCCAACACAAAGGTTACCACTTCAAACTTAACAGTTAACAAGGATCAAGTTGGCATGATTACATGTACCGACCAACACCCAAGCCACACTCTCCACCAGCTTGTGGTGGGGGGGAGGCGGGGACACGGTGGTAATTTGATTGGCGGGATGAGGAAGGAACTTAGTAGTTCAGCCCTTGCTCTTGACCTGCTCCTCAATGTATTGTGAGGTGGCGAAGCAGGTCAGAGCGAAGAACATTATGTGTATGAGGCGGAGAGGCCCTCCAAGGATGGCCTCCACCATCACCACACACAGCAGCACTAGGCTGTCAAACCTCCACTGGTGCAGCAGCTTCTGCTGCACCCAGCTGTAGAAATCCATGTGGCTTACACATGCGTTAAGAATGGTGGAATGGAACCGCCATTGAATAACGCATGTGTCGCACAGGTCACAGTGAGTGGTGGTTGCCGCCACTGAACCTCCACATTGTGAACAGTATCTTGAACTGAACAACATGGAGGTGCAGCGGTCGTACCTCCTGTCCCACACATACAACTTGATGTGCAGGATGTAGAGGTCCCACGAACGTAGGAACAACCACATGACCAGCACCACCTACACCAGCAGAGTCACCAGCCCGGGGCACCTGCTGGTCAAGAAGGGTACCGTCTCGACCAGCAGCGGCAGCACCGTGCCGTACACGAAGGTGATTGGCGCCACGCCAAACACCAACGTGTTCAACAGCCATAGGATTGCGGGAACCACCCTCTGGGCCTTGGTGTCTCCTGGTGGAGACACGTTCCACCCCGGAGGAGTGTACAGTCCAGGTGGAGTCCTGGACCTCCTCGAGGTGCTTCTTCCTGCCAAGCCAGATCTTATCATGTTAAACTTCATCACTTTTAATTTGAAAACTGTTAAGTTAAAAAGGATCAAGTAGGCCTGGGAGGTGTTGAGCTTAAAAAGTGTGAAGTGAGTTCAAGGCGAACCAGTTCAATTACAGATTACAAGTGTGACTCTGTGTGTGAGTGTTTACCTCTCTCCCTTAACCAAAGAAAGGTAATTATCTGAACAGTAACGAGAAGGTTGGTGGTGAGAGAGAGAGAGAGAGAGAGAGAGAGAGAGAGAGAGAGAGAGAGAGAGAGAGAGAGAGAGAGAGAGAGAGAGAGAGAGAGAATGAAAGAAAGAGAGAATGAGAGAGAAAGCATATGCGAAACAGTAGATAAGTGAATATACAAAATTTGCGTATACACAAACTGCAAACAGATTAACAAGAAGCAAGAAAACGAATTTAGGTCAACACATGGGGAAAAAAATTTAATAAAGGACTATTCATGTTTTTTTTCCTCCAAAAGTCATGACTCAACTTTACTCGTAAATTAGAAGAAAAACCAAATTTCAAATATATTTTTCCATCCTGGCAGTGAGAGAGAATTACGATTCAGCTGTTTGCAAATCGCTAGGGATCAGCTACTAGTGTGTGTGTGTGTGTGTGTGTGTGTGTGTGTGTGTGTGTGTGTGTGTGTGTGTGTGTGTGTGCGTGTGCGTGTGCGTGTGTGTGTTTGTGTGTGTGTGTGTGTGTGTGTGTGTGTGTGTGTGTGTGTTGTGTCGTGAAGCATCTTAGGCTTTGAACTCAATCTAATGAAGCACTGCACTACACGGAAATAAATTTAAAGAAAAAAAAGTTGTTATAGAAAAATAAAGTTAAAACAAGAAAAGAATCAAATGAGGAAGCGGTTGATTACGTATGATAAATAAAAAAGAGATTAAAAGAAAAAAAAAGTTGAATTGATAAGGTGTCCTCCCCCCATCCCTCTCTTTCCCACCACCACCACCACCATCACCGCTGCCTTTCTTTTTTATCGGGAGCTAAAATCGGTATTCATTAATGATGTTATATATACATACATCGCTTCCTCGTCCAGTTTGTCGGCAATGTGGAGAATATTTTATTTTTGTTTCTGACACGTGAAAAAAAAACTGCTGCTGCTGTTGTGTGTGTGTGTGTGTGTGTGTGTGTGTGTGTGTGTGTGTGTGTGTGTGTGTGTGTGTGTGTGTGTGTCTGTGTGTGTGTGTGTGTGTGTGTGTGTGTTTGTGTGTGTGTGTGTGTGTGTGTGTGTGTGTGTGTGTGTGTGTGTGTCTGTGTGTGTGTGGGGGGGTGCGTGTTGAAGAACTGTGTGGGAGGGTATCTGGAGGTAAATATGACGGAAGAGAAGACCAAAAAGTAATGTCACCAATGTTTTTTTTCTCTCTCTCTTTCTTTCTCTCTACACGTGTTTGTTCTCTCCTGTACAGCACACCACAAAAAAAGTTAAAATATAAGTCAATTATCAAGTGAATCAAAAAGTTAATGAAGAATAAGGAAACACAGTTTTGTTTCCTTCGTATAAGACGCTCAAGTTTCATTTCTAGCGCACATAATAAATAGAAGGAAAGAAAAATGAAAGAAATGGACCCGCTGAGAGCCTCTGGTAGCTAAGACAGAGTGTGTTTGTTCATCTCACAAAGAGTGAAGCTGGGGAATTCTGGGAAATAGAGGAGGAGACACGTGATAATGGTTTCCTATGTTTCTTCCTCCTCTGTTACTCCTACTCTTATGTCTCCTTTTCTAGATGTTCTGTTTTCTTTGGAACGTAAGTATTCATCTTTTGTCTCTGTGTTCCACACCTCCTTTATTTTATTTTCATTCATCTCATATATATGCCTCCAATATGTCCTGATGACTTCTTCCTTTTCATTACTTGATATTTCCATTCCTTCCTCACTGTAGATTTTTAATCCTTGTTCTTTTGTTTTGTTCTTTTTCCTCAATTTGTCAATGTGTTCCCATAATTTCTTTCTGTTAGGGTTGTTCTTTATTTGTCTGGTAATGATTTCCTCGTGTTCATACATTGCTGCTGTGATTTTTCTTTGGGCTTCCATTTTTACGTCAATATATTTCTCGTTGAAGTGTCTCTCTTCTTGTGGTGTACTGGCGTTCCTTTTAGCTCTATTGTATTCTTTGCGTAGTTTTATACTTTGCCTAATATCTTCTGTTATCCAGGGTTGTTCTTCTATCTTGTTTTCACCTTCTCCTTTTATCTTCTTCTTGTATTTCCTCTTCAGAGTCTTGTTTGCCTTATCTAAAAGTATTGTATTTAGCTCTTCAATACTTATATCTTGTTTGCACTCCAAATTCTCCTCCACATCTTTCCTGTATTTTTCTAGCGAGTCCTTATCGGTTTTGTAATATTCATGTGTTTCCCATCTCTCTCTTCCTGTTGTTTTTGTCCTTATATCCTTTCTTTCTAAAGTCACTTCAATCAAGTTATGGTCTGATAGATCAAAATACTTTTTCTTCTCGTCTATTTCCATCTCCCTGTACTCTTTATACAACTTCTGGTTAACTAGCACAAAGTCTATCACACTTTCTTGTTCATTTCTTTTCCACGTTATTTCTCCTTTACATCTGAAGTCATCGTTGAGCATCACGAAGTTGTACATTTCCATCCAATCTAATATAATTTTTCCATTAACGTCCACTATTTGTTTTCCTTTGAACCCCACATGACCATTAAAATCACCCAAACTCACTAAATTTTCCTCACTATTCTTTTCTATAGCTTCTTCAATCTCTTTCCTTAGGCTTTTATTCCTCTCTTTATCATGAACAGAAAAATACACTACTAATATACCAATACTTAGTCCAAACAAATTTCCTTTCATGAATAAATAATCTTTCAACTTATTTTCTTCCTTATGCATCAATATTTTTCTATTTTTCCTGTACAACACCATAATTCCTCCACCTTTTCTGTCTTGCACTTCCCTCATACTTTCTGTCACTTCAATGTTATCACTAATTTTTACTTTCCTTATTTTCTCTTGTGTTTCTGTTAGACACATCACACAATTGTCACCGAGTAGCTTCTCTATATCAATAATTTTTGCTTGTGTTAAGCCTTGCACATTTATCACTTGAATTTTTACTACACTTTCACCTCCTCCTCCACTTTCTTTACTTTTTCAATTATTTCAATATCTCCTATTATTGTCTTGGTTCACTATTTTTCCTCTCTTTATAATGCACTTTTCTCCACTTTCCCTTCTCCTTTTTAGTTCTTGTCTCAGTTTGGCTTCCTCTGCTCTTTGTTGCTCGGTTAGGTCTGGTACTATTACAAGATTTTTTTGATTATTTCATCCTCTGCCTGCCTCAGTTGTTTTGCCCTCGAGATCACACTCCATTTTGAATGTTCCTCTGTCATTCTTACTAGTGTTGGCCTGGTCTTTCCCTCCTGTTTCTTTCCCAGCCTGATGATTTTATCAAAGTTATACTCTTCTACTCATAGGATGTCTCCAAAAATATTTTCACACCTGTCTGCGTCTTCCTTAACCCTTTCCTGTCCTTGGTTTTTGTTTGATTCTGGCAGGTTGAATAATATGAGGTTATTCCTTCTTTTCTCTCTATCCTCTTTCTCTATCATTCTTCTGTTATTTTCTTGAATAACCTCTTCTACTTTCTTCACTGATTCTTGAACAGCCTTATCTACAATCACCTTTTCCTGTGCATTCCATTTTTCCTCAATTTGCTTGACATTATCAGCTAACTCTTTATTCTGCTCTCTGAACTCCCTTAGTTCCTGCCTTATCTTCTTATTCTCTTCTCTCAGTTTCTTAACCTCCTCACAGGCGCTTAACACTCCTGCCTTGCAACCATAGCAGAACCACAGCACATCCTCTTCATCCTTCAACACATTGAACAACTTGATACTGCACTTGCCACAACCACAGTGAAACCATTTCTTGCAGTGGTCACATTCTACAGCATTGTCACTTTGCTTAAATGGTACCTTACATTTGGAGCAGTTGTTGTCTTTACCCATGGTCCGCCTGCCTCCTCCTTGTTGTTGGTCCTCATCCTTGTCCTCCATGTTCACTACCGCTCCTCCAGGCGTCGGCTTTCCACACCATTCACACTTCTCCTGGTCACTTCCTATCCAGGTGAACTCTTGACAATCCGTGCACTGTTTCTTCTTCTTACTTTTATTCCTTCTATCCTGTTCGCTCATGCCTTATTCCATGCAAAAACCAGTGTTTATATTAGAGAGTCGGTCCGTCAGACCGCCACCTTGCTGTGATAGGGATTCAGCACAACACAAAAAAAGTTAAAAGTCAATTATTAAGTTATAAGTTATAAGTCAATTATTAAGTGAATCAAAAAGTTAATGAAGAATGAAGAAGCACAGTTTTGTTTCCTTCGTATAAGACGCTCAAGTTTCATTTCTAGCGCACATAATAAATAGAAGGAAAGAAAAATGAAAGAAATGGACCCGCTGAGAGCCTCTGGTAGCTAAGACAGAGTGTGTTTGTTCGTCTCACAAAGAGTGAAGCTGGGGAATTCTGGGAAATAGAGGAGGAGGAGGATGAGGATGATGATGATGATGATGATGATGAGGAGGAGGAGGAGACGGAGGAGGAGGAGGAGGAGGAGGAGGAGGAGGAGGAGGAGGAGGAGGTGGAGGTGGAGGTGGAGATGGAGGAGGAGGAGGAATGATACTCTAGAAGGACCTAAAAGAGTGAGGTACTGAAAATTCTTCTGAAGGATAATGAAGTGAAGTATTTATGTGCTTCATGCGGATGGAAGAGAGAAACAAAAGCGTATTGTTCTTCGTCCTATAAAAGAAAGAAAAAAAAGTGGAATATATATATAAGAAAAAAACGCCCATATCCTGGAACGTCTTTTTTTAATTAATTTCAGTGGCAAATGTAGTATTTTTATTGTGATTACTCCTAGACCGCAGATGGAATGATAGAAGGGAAGGGAAGGGAAGGGAAAGGAAGGCAAGGCAAGGCAAGGCAAGGCAAGGCAAGGCAAGGCAAGGCAAGGCAAGGCAAGGCAAGGCAAGGCAAGGCAAGACAAGGCAAGGCAAGGCAAGGCAAGACAAGGCAAGGCAAGGCAAGGCAAGGCAAGGCAAGGCAAGGCAAGGCAAGGCAAGGCAGAGAAGAGAGATACAACAACCTTCTCTTATCAAGCCCGACGTCACACCGCCGCCTCTAATGAACAGTTTTTGGTGGTAAGTGGTGACCCTAATGTTTGTAAATAGGTCATGTGACTCACACACACACACACACACACACACACACACACACACATACACACACACACACACACACACACACACACACACACACACACACACACACACACACTTACACATACACATACACATACACACAGACATACGCATATACATACACACAGACATACGCATATACACACACACACACACACACACACACACACACACACACACACACACACACACACACACACACACACACGTAGGCACACACACACACACACACACACACACACACACACACACACACACACACACACACACACACACACACACGCCCCACTTGTGGACCCACAACAGTTTGGTAACATCAAGACCTCCTCCACTACACATTGTCTAATCAGCCTCCTTGACTTTGCCTACAGAAACCTTGAAAGGCGAAAAACCTCAGTTGCCCTCGCCCTTGTCGACTTCAGTAAAGCTTTTGACCTTGTCCACCACACCACCGTTATCAACAAAGCTATTAACCTCGGCCTTCACCCCAGTATAGTGTCCTGGCTCTCCTCCTTCCTCTCCCACCGCAGTCAGGTAGTCAGGTATCAGGGAGTGTCCTCTCCCCCTCAGCACCTCACCTGTGGTGTGCCACAGGTGACCAAATTAGGACCTCTTTGCTTCCTGATACTATTTAATGACGCGCTCACACACACACCCAACCGCTGGAAGTATGTCGACGACACCACCCTTGGAGTCACCACATACAATGACAACCCTGACTACAATCACCCACAGGACTTGCTACACAGCCTACAGTCATGGACTACTAATAACAGCGTTACCATCAACTACACCAAAACTACAGTAATGCACATCAACACCTCCTCTGTCTCCGTCCCTCCTCCTGTAGTGTCCGTCTGTGACACCCCCCTCCAAACAGTTCAGTCAGGCAAGTTACTTGGAGTCACCATCGACAATAAATTAACTTGGAAAGAACACGTCACCCAGCTCATAAGATCGGCCACCTACAAACTCTACCTCCTGCGGCGGCTCAAATCACTGGGGACACCCGAGCGTGAGCTGGCGAGTGTTTACACTACGTTCATACTCCCCAAGCTCACCTACGCGTCCCCAGCTTGGTCCTCCTCCCTTAATCTAACACAGCACCGCCTACTTGAACAGGTGCAGAAACGGGCTTGTAAGATCATCCTGGGCCCCAACTACACCAATTACGAAGATGCTCTCCACTCCCTCAGTCTCATCACCCTTCAACGGAAACACGAGAGCCTCCTACAACGTTTCGCGGCCAGCCTCCTTCACCACCCTCGACACCGCAACCTCCTGCCACCCGCCGTCCCCCGCCCCCGACAGTCAATGAGACACGCCAACCTGCTCACTCCAGTCCGTGCACGTACAGACAGATACAAAAATAGTGCTGTGCCTACGATGATCAAAATCATCAACTCATTATAAGTGTCCATCATAGTATTACTTTGTACATATTTTCTTCCCTTCATTAGCTGCTATTATCATCATTTTTATTATTATTATTATCATTGCTGTTACTATCACCTTAATATTATTATCATCATTATCATATCTTTGTCTATCTATCTGCTATACTACTTGTAACATTTTCAGCCCTTGGGCTGCAATTTATCTCTAATAAACCGTTTATTATTATTATTATTATTATTATTATTATTATTATTATTATTACACGCACACACACACACACACACGCAGGCACACACAAACACAAACACACACACAAACACACACACACACACACACACAAACACACACACACACGCACACACACACACACACACACACACACACACACACACACACACAGACACACACACACACACACACACACACACACACACACACACACACACACACACACACACACACACACACACACACACACATCTTAGGTGTAGACAAACGCATGTTGTTTTCCGTCGTTGGTATGAACATCATTAACTTTATCTTTGCATCATTACCAAAGTAGTTATTTAATGGTTGTTAAAAAAAAACGTGATAATAATGTAACATCCACGTAATTACCTGTGTATATTTCCACGTACTTGTAATTCAAAATTAGAAATACATATGTTTTATCTATACCATTATATCTCTAAAATCTATACACAATAAAACGGTTCAATAAACATAATAAGCGTAAGGTAATGGTTAAGTAATGGTTGATCCTTGTACTGTTGACAAGATCTAAAGTTCAATAAATATGATTACGTAATTGTTTAAATGTAGGTAGGTAAAGGTAAAGTTTTGGCACACACTATAGTTGCGCGTAGGTGTGGGCGCTCATCTCCCGTCACATTGGCCTTTGAGCCTGTGTTGGAAATTAATCCGTTACGCCGGGACACAGGGCCACTGTGACACCCGACTTTCCACAGTTTACCTTCCCCAGGTTTCCCTAGGTACCCATTTATCTACCAACCCGTTTGGGAGGATGAACAGCTGGGTGAGCTGTGCGCCGCCTGCCTTTGTCCGGGATTGAACTCGGGCCAGCGGATTGGTAGTCAGACGTGCTAACCACTGCACCACTGAGGCGCTATTATAAGTATAACCCTGTAGTATTGGCAGGATCCTTTGGTGTGATGTAAACCAGCTCAGCCTGAGCCCTAAGGAGTCTGTCACGCCCTTGGTGGGCGCCGGAGTCCCGTGCCGCTTTTCAGCGGTGCCCTTCAGTGGTGTCGAAACACCCAAACCGCCCATACGCCTTGAGGGTGGGACGTGTAGGTACACCAGCCACAAGAGCAGCTTCCTCCTGTGGCGACTCCCCTTCAGGTGATGAAGGGAGGCGGCCACGCCTTCGAAGGCAGCATTGGGTTTCACTGGGTGGTCCTGGCCATTGGGAGGACCTCCAGCGGTTCATCTTCCCCTGGGGGATCCTCCTCTGGGGAGCCGTTTACTGAATGTGCCTCCTCTGGGGGATCAGCCACTTGGGGATCCTCTAGCGGCTCATCTTCCCCTGTAGGGTCACCCATTAGTGGGTCATCCACGGGTCCATCTCCCACAGGTGTTTCATCCACTATGGGCGCCTCCACTAGTTCGTGCTCCAGTGTTGGAGCCTCTGCTTCTATAACCCATCCCATGCGGCGAGATAGAGCTTGGCGAGTCTCCAGGTCAGCTTTGTCCTGGAGGCCGTGGAGACGGTCTGCCTCCTCCAGTGAGGATACGGCCTTGGCAGACAGGGTTCGTGCAGGGTGCACGGTGGCCCTGTCCATTGCCTCCAGTTCTCGTCTCCACCACCACAGCTCAACCTTGGCGTGCCATCAGCGGCTGTCGAGGAAGCCCTTTTGCATCCTATCGCCCTCAAATTGGTCCTTGACCTTGTCGAGGGCGGCGTCACCCCTGCACTTGAGGCCCTTGATGAGGGCACGCAGGTCATTGGTGGTGCGGCTTTCGATCAGCTGCAGCACCTCCGCCTCATGGATAAGGTTGATGCGGCGGGCATCGAACTCCTTCTTGGCGTCCAGCTTCACCTCCTTACGGAGGTGGAGCTCCTGCTGGAGCTGCCTTGTGCGAGCCAAGGCTGCGTCAAGCTTCTCCTCGAAGCTGTCACTCAAGACGTGACTTTTGTACGCGGCGACGGTCACCACCATCACCGCCAACACAAAGGTTACCACTTCAAACTTAACAGTTAACAAGGATCAAGTTGGCATGATTACATGTACCGACCAACACCCAAGCCACACTCTCCACCAGCTTGTGGTGGGGGGGAGGCGGGGACACGGTGGTAATTTGATTGGCGGGATGAGGAAGGAACTTAGTAGTTCAGCCCTTGCTCTTGACCTGCTCCTCAATGTATTGTGAGGTGGCGAAGCAGGTCAGAGCGAAGAACATTATGTGTATGAGGCGGAGAGGCCCTCCAAGGATGGCCTCCACCATCACCACACACAGCAGCACTAGGCTGTCAAACCTCCACTGGTGCAGCAGCTTCTGCTGCACCCAGCTGTAGAAATCCATGTGGCTTACACATGCGTTAAGAATGGTGGAATGGAACCGCCATTGAATAACGCATGTGTCGCACAGGTCACAGTGAGTGGTGGTTGCCGCCACTGAACCTCCACATTGTGAACAGTATCTTGAACTGAACAACATGGAGGTGCAGCGGTCGTACCTCCTGTCCCACACATACAACTTGATGTGCAGGATGTAGAGGTCCCACGAACGTAGGAACAACCACATGACCAGCACCACCTACACCAGCAGAGTCACCAGCCCGGGGCACCTGCTGGTCAAGAAGGGTACCGTCTCGACCAGCAGCGGCAGCACCGTGCCGTACACGAAGGTGATTGGCGCCACGCCAAACACCAACGTGTTCAACAGCCATAGGATTGCGGGAACCACCCTCTGGGCCTTGGTGTCTCCTGGTGGAGACACGTTCCACCCCGGAGGAGTGTACAGTCCAGGTGGAGTCCTGGACCTCCTCGAGGTGCTTCTTCCTGCCAAGCCAGATCTTATCATGTTAAACTTCATCACTTTTAATTTGAAAACTGTTAAGTTAAAAAGGATCAAGTAGGCCTGGGAGGTGTTGAGCTTAAAAAGTGTGAAGTGAGTTCAAGGCGAACCAGTTCAATTACAGATTACAAGTGTGACTCTGTGTGTGAGTGTTTACCTCTCTCCCTTAACCAAAGAAAGGTAATTATCTGAACAGTAACGAGAAGGTTGGTGGTGAGAGAGAGAGAGAGAGAGAGAGAGAGAGAGAGAGAGAGAGAGAGAGAGAGAGAGAGAGAGAGAGAGAGAGAGAATGAAAGAAAGAGAGAATGAGAGAGAAAGCATATGCGAAACAGTAGATAAGTGAATATACAAAATTTGCGTATACACAAACTGCAAACAGATTAACAAGAAGCAAGAAAACGAATTTAGGTCAACACATGGGGAAAAAAATTTAATAAAGGACTATTCATGTTTTTTTTCCTCCAAAAGTCATGACTCAACTTTACTCGTAAATTAGAAGAAAAACCAAATTTCAAATATATTTTTCCATCCTGGCAGTGAGAGAGAATTACGATTCAGCTGTTTGCAAATCGCTAGGGATCAGCTACTAGTGTGTGTGTGTGTGTGTGTGTGTGTGTGTGTGTGTGTGTGTGTGTGTGTGTGTGTGTGTGTGTGTGCGTGTGCGTGTGCGTGTGTGTGTTTGTGTGTGTGTGTGTGTGTGTGTGTGTGTGTGTGTGTGTGTTGTGTCGTGAAGCATCTTAGGCTTTGAACTCAATCTAATGAAGCACTGCACTACACGGAAATAAATTTAAAGAAAAAAAAGTTGTTATAGAAAAATAAAGTTAAAACAAGAAAAGAATCAAATGAGGAAGCGGTTGATTACGTATGATAAATAAAAAAGAGATTAAAAGAAAAAAAAAGTTGAATTGATAAGGTGTCCTCCCCCCATCCCTCTCTTTCCCACCACCACCACCACCATCACCGCTGCCTTTCTTTTTTATCGGGAGCTAAAATCGGTATTCATTAATGATGTTATATATACATACATCGCTTCCTCGTCCAGTTTGTCGGCAATGTGGAGAATATTTTATTTTTGTTTCTGACACGTGAAAAAAAAACTGCTGCTGCTGTTGTGTGTGTGTGTGTGTGTGTGTGTGTGTGTGTGTGTGTGTGTGTGTGTGTGTGTGTGTGTGTGTGTCTGTGTGTGTGTGTGTGTGTGTGTGTGTTTGTGTGTGTGTGTGTGTGTGTGTGTGTGTGTGTGTGTGTGTCTGTGTGTGTGTGGGGGGGTGCGTGTTGAAGAACTGTGTGGGAGGGTATCTGGAGGTAAATATGACGGAAGAGAAGACCAAAAAGTAATGTCACCAATGTTTTTTTTCTCTCTCTCTTTCTTTCTCTCTACACGTGTTTGTTCTCTCCTGTACAGCACACCACAAAAAAAGTTAAAATATAAGTCAATTATCAAGTGAATCAAAAAGTTAATGAAGAATAAGGAAACACAGTTTTGTTTCCTTCGTATAAGACGCTCAAGTTTCATTTCTAGCGCACATAATAAATAGAAGGAAAGAAAAATGAAAGAAATGGACCCGCTGAGAGCCTCTGGTAGCTAAGACAGAGTGTGTTTGTTCATCTCACAAAGAGTGAAGCTGGGGAATTCTGGGAAATAGAGGAGGAGACACGTGATAATGGTTTCCTATGTTTCTTCCTCCTCTGTTACTCCTACTCTTATGTCTCCTTTTCTAGATGTTCTGTTTTCTTTGGAACGTAAGTATTCATCTTTTGTCTCTGTGTTCCACACCTCCTTTATTTTATTTTCATTCATCTCATATATATGCCTCCAATATGTCCTGATGACTTCTTCCTTTTCATTACTTGATATTTCCATTCCTTCCTCACTGTAGATTTTTAATCCTTGTTCTTTTGTTTTGTTCTTTTTCCTCAATTTGTCAATGTGTTCCCATAATTTCTTTCTGTTAGGGTTGTTCTTTATTTGTCTGGTAATGATTTCCTCGTGTTCATACATTGCTGCTGTGATTTTTCTTTGGGCTTCCATTTTTACGTCAATATATTTCTCGTTGAAGTGTCTCTCTTCTTGTGGTGTACTGGCGTTCCTTTTAGCTCTATTGTATTCTTTGCGTAGTTTTATACTTTGCCTAATATCTTCTGTTATCCAGGGTTGTTCTTCTATCTTGTTTTCACCTTCTCCTTTTATCTTCTTCTTGTATTTCCTCTTCAGAGTCTTGTTTGCCTTATCTAAAAGTATTGTATTTAGCTCTTCAATACTTATATCTTGTTTGCACTCCAAATTCTCCTCCACATCTTTCCTGTATTTTTCTAGCGAGTCCTTATCGGTTTTGTAATATTCATGTGTTTCCCATCTCTCTCTTCCTGTTGTTTTTGTCCTTATATCCTTTCTTTCTAAAGTCACTTCAATCAAGTTATGGTCTGATAGATCAAAATACTTTTTCTTCTCGTCTATTTCCATCTCCCTGTAGTCTTTATACAACTTTTGGTTAACTAGCACAAAGTCTATCACACTTTCTTGTTCATTTCTTTTCCACGTTATTTCTCCTTTACATCTGAAGTCATCGTTGAGCATCACGAAGTTGTACATTTCCATCCAATCTAATATAATTTTTCCATTAACGTCCACTATTTGTTTTCCTTTGAACCCCACATGACCATTAAAATCACCCAAACTCACTAAATTTTCCTCACTATTCTTTTCTATAGCTTCTTCAATCTCTTTCCTTAGGCTTTTATTCCTCTCTTTATCATGAACAGAAAAATACACTACTAATATACCAATACTTAGTCCAAACAAATTTCCTTTCATGAATAAATAATCTTTCAACTTATTTTCTTCCTTATGCATCAATATTTTTCTATTTTTCCTGTACAACACCATAATTCCTCCACCTTTTCTGTCTTGCACTTCCCTCATACTTTCTGTCACTTCAATGTTATCACTAATTTTTACTTTCCTTATTTTCTCTTGTGTTTCTGTTAGACACATCACACAATTGTCACCGAGTAGCTTCTCTATATCAATAATTTTTGCTTGTGTTAAGCCTTGCACATTTATCACTTGAATTTTTACTACACTTTCACCTCCTCCTCCACTTTCTTTACTTTTTCAATTATTTCAATATCTCCTATTATTGTCTTGGTTCACTATTTTTCCTCTCTTTATAATGCACTTTTCTCCACTTTCCCTTCTCCTTTTTAGTTCTTGTCTCAGTTTGGCTTCCTCTGCTCTTTGTTGCTCGGTTAGGTCTGGTACTATTACAAGATTTTTTTGATTATTTCATCCTCTGCCTGCCTCAGTTGTTTTGCCCTCGAGATCACACTCCATTTTGAATGTTCCTCTGTCATTCTTACTAGTGTTGGCCTGGTCTTTCCCTCCTGTTTCTTTCCCAGCCTGATGATTTTATCAAAGTTATACTCTTCTACTCATAGGATGTCTCCAAAAACATTTTCACACCTGTCTGCGTCTTCCTTAACCCTTTCCTGTCCTTGGTTTTTGTTTGACTCTGCAGAGCAGGTTGAATAATATGAGGTTATTCCTTCTTTTCTCTCTATCCTCTTTCTCTATCATTCTTCTGTTATTTTCTTGAATAACCTCTTCTACTTTCTTCACTGATTCTTGAACAGCCTTATCTACAATCACCTTTTCCTGTGCATTCCATTTTTCCTCAATTTGCTTGACATTATCAGCTAACTCTTTATTCTGCTCTCTGAACTCCCTTAGTTCCTGCCTTATCTTCTTATTCTCTTCTCTCAGTTTCTTAACCTCCTCACAGGCGCTTAACACTCCTGCCTTGCAACCATAGCAGAACCACAGCACATCCTCTTCATCCTTCAACACATTGAACAACTTGATACTGCACTTGCCACAACCACAGTGAAACCATTTCTTGCAGTGGTCACATTCTACAGCATTGTCACTTTGCTTAAATGGTACCTTACATTTGGAGCAGTTGTTGTCTTTACCCATGGTCCGCCTGCCTCCGCCTTGTTGTTGGTCCTCATCCTTGTCCTCCATGTTCACTACCGCTCCTCCAGGCGTCGGCTTTCCACACCGTTCACACTTCTCCTGGTCACTTCCTATCCAGGTGAACTCTTGACAATCCGTGCACTGTTTCTTCTTCTTACTTTTATTCCTTCTATCCTGTTCGCTCATGCCTTATTCCATGCAAAAACCAGTGTTTATATTAGAGAGTCGGTCCGTCAGACCGCCACCTTGCTGTGATAGGGATTCAGCACAACACAAAAAAAGTTAAAAGTCAATTATTAAGTTATAAGTTATAAGTCAATTATTAAGTGAATCAAAAAGTTAATGAAGAATGAAGAAGCACAGTTTTGTTTCCTTCGTATAAGACGCTCAAGTTTCATTTCTAGCGCACATAATAAATAGAAGGAAAGAAAAATTAAAGAAATGGACCCGCTGAGAGCCTCTGGTAGCTAAGACAGAGTGTGTTTGTTCGTCTCACAAAGAGTGAAGCTGGGGAATTCTGGGAAATAGAGGAGGAGGAGGATGAGGATGATGATGATGATGATGATGATGATGATGATGATGAGGAGGAGGAGGAGGAGGAGGAGGAGGAGGAGGAGGAGGAGGAGGTGGAGGTGGAGGTGGAGATGGAGGAGGAGGAGGAATGATACTCTAGAAGGACCTAAAAGAGTGAGGTACTGAAAATTCTTCTGAAGGATAATGAAGTGAAGTATTTCTGTGCTTCATGCGGATGGAAGAGAGAAACAAAAGCGTATTGTTCTTCGTCCTATAAAAGAAAGAAAAAAAAGTGGAATATATATATAAGAAAAAAACGCCCATATCCTGGAACGTCTTTTTTAAATTAATTTCAGTGGCAAATGTAGTATTTTTATTGTGATTACTCCTAGACCGCAGATGGAATGATAGAAGGGAAGGGAAGGGAAGGGAAAGGAAGGCAAGGCAAGGCAAGGCAAGGCAAGGCAAGGCAAGGCAAGGCAAGGCAAGACAAGGCAAGGCAAGGCAAGGCAAGACAAGGCAAGGCAAGGCAAGGCAAGGCAAGGCAAGGCAAGGCAAGGCAAGGCAAGGCAAGGCAAGGCAGAGAAGAGAGATACAACAACCTTCTCTTATCAAGCCCGACGTCACACCGCCGCCTCTAATGAACAGTTTTTGGTGGTAAGTGGTGACCCTAATGTTTGTAAATAGGTCATGTGACTCACACACACACACACACACACACACACACACACACACATACACACACACACACACACACACACACACACACACACACACACACACACACACACACACACACACACACACACTTACACATACACATACACATACACACAGACATACGCATATACATACACACAGACATACGCATATACACACACACACACACACACACACACACACACACACACACACACACACACACACACACACACACGTAGGCACACACACACACACACACACACACACACACACACACACACACACACACGCCCCACTTGTGGACCCACAACAGTTTGGTAACATCAAGACCTCCTCCACTACACATTGTCTAATCAGCCTCCTTGACTTTGCCTACAGAAACCTTGAAAGGCGAAAAACCTCAGTTGCCCTCGCCCTTGTCGACTTCAGTAAAGCTTTTGACCTTGTCCACCACACCACCGTTATCAACAAAGCTATTAACCTCGGCCTTCACCCCAGTATAGTGTCCTGGCTCTCCTCCTTCCTCTCCCACCGCAGTCAGGTAGTCAGGTATCAGGGAGTGTCCTCTCCCCCTCAGCACCTCACCTGTGGTGTGCCACAGGTGACCAAATTAGGACCTCTTTGCTTCCTGATACTATTTAATGACGCGCTCACACACACACCCAA
>JAXIVD010001145.1:35000-37500 GCA_036785275.1 Cancer borealis
ATAAAGTTAAAACAAGAAAAGAATCAAATGAGGAAGCGGTTGATTACGTATGATAAATAAAAAAGAGATTAAATGAAAAAAAAAGTTGAATTGATAAGGTGTCCTCCCCCCATCCCTCTCTTTCCCCACCACCACCACCACCATCACCGCTGCCTTTCTTTTTTATCGGGAGCTAAAATCGGTATTCATTAATGATGTTATATATACATGCATCGCTTCCTCGTCCAGTTTGTCGGCAATGTGGAGAATATTTTATTTTTGTTTCTGACACGTGAAAAAAAAAACTGCTGCTGCTGCTGTGTGTGTGTGTGTGTGTGTGTGTGTGTGTGTGTGTGTGTGTGTGTGTGTGTGTGTGTGTGTGTATGTATGTGTGTGTGTGTGTGTGTGTGTGTGTGTGTGTGTGTGTGTGTGTGTGTGTGTGTGTGTCTGTGTGTCCGTCAATATCTATGGAGTATTTATTTAAAGTTTATTCCACTTCAGTCAATCACTCAGTCTTCCCTTTCTGCATCCCTTCCCAGCTATACAACACTCCTTTTCCTCCTCCTCCTCCTCCTCCTCTTCCTCCTTCTCCATCTCCTCCTCCTCATCCTCCTCCTCCTCCACCTCCTTCTCCTTCTTTCTCCTTCCACCTTCTTCCAAACACAAACTTTCCCCAGTCCATCCAAACTTACTCCCTATCCATCCTTACATACGTCTTTCCTCGCCTTCACAAATTTGTTTCCTTTTTCCCTCCCTTTCCTCCACCTTTTCCTTATCCCTCTATTCCTTTCCTATAAAACTTAGACCTATTTTAGCATATTATTCCCTTCCATTATCCTTATCTGTGTTTGTGTTATTGTATTTCTTTATTTAACTTCTTTGTAGTTATAGTTTTCAAATGTCTACTCTATTTTTATTTTGTTTACTTTTTACTCTTCACCAACTTTTATTTCCTTCTCATCCGTTTATCCTGTCTTTCCCTTTTTCCTTTTTGGTCCGTCTCTCTCGGTCTCCCATCCCGGCACAATTCAACCTCATCTAAGGAATACGTCTTGCCTTGCGCTCTTCCACACGCCTCAACAACACTGAAAATGCTTGTCTATCTTCCTCGCTCCCACGAAAATAGAAAGTTTTATTTTTCGTTTTCTTTTTGTTTATCGCGTTGGTCAAGGTAAAAGGTTGCTTCTCCATTACCTAAAAAATAGTTTCTAAATATAGATTGTTTTTAACAGATGATTATATGGTTTTATTTTGTTTATTTTACCTGTGTTTATTTAATGAACAGGTGTTAGTAATTAGGGTATTAGGGATGTGGTAGTGTTAAGCTGTGTGTATGTGTGTGTGCGTGTGCGTGTGTGTGTTTGTTTGTGTGTGTGCGTGCTATGAGGTAAAATTAGTGTGGTAAATAAATATGTGTAGGCCAAATTAAAATCATAACATCATATATTTTTCATCGCAATTTTTGTTCATTGCCCGGAAGGAAGAACACTTAAACATCGACTTACTTTGTTGATTTTCTCACACAAGTCAATACTATCTTTACGAATGTTATCTTGCAGCAACATGCCCGGAAACCTGACCACCTCAATACCTTCCTACATCCTCCTCTTCTTCCTCCTCCTCCTCCTCCTCCTCCTCTTTACAAGTTTATGAGGCTTCGATTCAAGTGCTTCGAGTACGGCTAGCCACTAATGAGACGCTTTGGATGAAGAGCGAGAGTGAAGCCTCATTAGTTTTCCTTCCACATCTTTTACCTCCCTCCCACTTTCCCTGTCTCTCTCCCTCTCTCCCTTCCTCCCGCCCCTCGTCTCCCCTCGTCTAGGTGTCACACTGATTAACCCTCCCAGAACACTACTAAAGGTGGGAAAGTCGACTAGTGTTTCGAGGCCGTGCATGTGTGTGTGTGTGCGTGTGTGTGTGTGTGTGTGTGTGTGTGTGTGTGTGTGTGTGTGTGTGTGCGTGCGTGCGTGCGTGCGTGCGTGCGTGCGTGCGTGCGTATGTGCGTGCGTGCGTGCGTGCGTGTGGGGGGGGGGCGTGTTGAAGGACTGTGTGGGAGGGTATCTGCAAGTAAATATGACGGAAGAGAAGACCAAAAAGTAGTGTCACCAATGTGTTTTTTCTCTCTCTCTTTCTTTCTCTCTACACGTCAGGTCAGGTCAGGTGTCGTTCGGGAAGCTTGGCCTTTGTATCGGCGCTTCCCTGATGATCTTCACTGGTTAGTTGTCTGTTTCTCAGTTTTTCAGTTTGTCGTGTCAAGAGTTTTTCTTTTCTTTTCCCTCTTTTTCCACATTTCATATAAAACTAACTTTGTTTTTTCTATCAATTCTTCTTTAAACAATAAGTCTCCAATTACATCCTCTTCTTCCTCTGTGTTAAGTCTCTCTGTGTTCAATATTTTCTTTCTCTCATTCACATAAGCTGGGCACTGTAACAAAAAGTGATTTAAATTTTCTAGGTCACTGTTGCACATGATGCACTTTGTGTCGCCATTCGTGTGCCTATTCCTGTCACTTAACTTAAG